>JAMQGT020007496.1:0-45000 GCA_024447675.2 Pterophyllum scalare | reverse complement strand
TATTATTAGTTTCTGCCCTAATTACCAACTAGAAAAAGCTCTATTTTGTACAAACAAAGAAACACACACGCACACACTCACGCACGCACACACACACACACACTCCTTACAATACATTCAGACAATAACACGCGGACCTCTTTATCGCCCTCTGGTGTCCACTGTTGATCTCAGCCTTCTATCACAGCTTGTTAAGCCTTCCAGCAGACACCAGTGGCTCTCAACTTTCTGGGCTGGATTTTTGACTCACACTGCACATTACACAATGCTACAACATGAGTGTATTTGCTTGTGTGCATAGCTTTTGTTTTCAAGGTATATCAGCTTAGTGTGGATGTGGATGTCAGGAGCAAGGACACTCACACACTCTGCAGATGAAAGCTTTGCCAGTACTCTGAGTCCTCTGGGGGTCACGGCAATATTGATGTGACCACTGGTGTGTGCTTGCGTGCACTGTTGGTGCATGTCAGTGCGTGTACATGTATATAGCATCTATTGGATTTGTACATGTCACCTCTAAAATTCAAAAGGGCAAAAGCACATACAGAAACACTGAAATATTCCAGTAACCTCCAACCACTGATCTCAGGCCAACCCATTTGTCCATGTTGTTTTTTGGCTCTTTTTTCCCCTCCCAGTGATCTCTGCTCAGCAGCTGGAGCATCTGAGCCTCTGACACCTGGGAGGTATATGTGACAGAGTGGGGATGCGCTGGAAGAGGATGAATAACTGACCTATCACATCCCCATTGACTGAGTTAATTAATATAAGTAGAGCTGGGGATTCTTAGCTCACTTTTCACTGTATGGATTTGCTGTCTCTTCACATTTGGTATGTTGTATGTCTATTCAATGCAAACTCAATGTGTTCCGTCCTGCGGCACAATCATGACAGCTAATTTTGGCATGCGAGCCATTTTGATGGGGCAGATTTTAATTGTGGCACAACACAGGGCCTGACTGACTGATATAAAATCTCATGTGACTGGATGCCAAATTGCTGCAGAGTGAACTGTTAAAAGCATCATGCTCTATGCTTTATGGGTCTTCCACACTTACTGGCTTCCATGCATTCTTTGCATTTGATAAAGCTAAAATATTATGTTTTGGGAAGTTAAGGGGAAGTACTGTCAGCAGGGAAATTAGAAGCGGGAAGTACTGAGATAGAGAGAAGGAACAGGGAGGAAAAGACAGGAAAACCTCATAGACTCATACATGCAACACTCTCTTCCTCTTTGAGATTGAAAGACAAGCGAGAGGGGTGTCTGTGTGTTTTTTGTGCATGTGTGTATGTAGAAGGGGGTGACACAAGCAGGGCAGACAGCAAGACAGGCAGTAGAAGGTGGGAAATGGAGAGAAAAGCAGGGGAAAGAGAGCAAGAAAGAGCTCCACTGCCTAGTCTTAATCTGAGCTGTTCTGATCAATAGCCCATTTCCCATTGTTGCCAGAGCTGTTCGATCGCTACACCACGGAATTAACACACCCACTTTAATCTAGGGGGAGAGGAGTGAGGGGAAGGAGCGGAGGGGGAAGGGAAGAAGGGAAAGAAGGGGGTTAAGGGGGTGAGTGGGGAGCAGCTGTGGAGGCATTCTCAAATGAAATCAAATCTAATTGTTATCACTGTAGCCGCTGCACTTATTACTACCACTGTTACAATTATCCTCCGACCATATAGCTCCTCTTCCCCCTTCTCATACCTTGCATCATGTGGTGTAAACTGGACGTAAACAATCCAAATTAGTGTTTATTTGTTTCATTTTGCCAGCTGTAGATTGGATTGCTCTGGGAGGTTGGTGGGGAAGTGTGTGAGTGTGTCTGTGTGTAGTGGTGGTGGTGTGTGTTGGGGTTGGGGGGGGGGTACTGAAGGCTTGGCCCATTCCTCAGTGACATAGAATGGGATCTGTGGTCAGTTATATTGTCCTAGACACACGCCAACATCTGGGTGTCTCAATTCCTCTCAGCTGCTGCAAGGTTGTATCAGCAGGGTTTCAATAGGAAATGTTCTGTTACAAGAATGTGTTTACGATCTTCTTGGTGGTTGTGTTCTGGCTGCACTTCTTTTTTCTTTTTTTTCCAGGCATCTCAGATCATCAGCTTTACCTAGGGATAGGCTTGAACACAACACACAAATACTCTGGGTAAATTGAAAAAAGATTAGGCACTTATTTAGACCCCTTTTTTTTTCCTTTTAACCGGAAAGTAAAATTCTTCAGATTAAGAATCTCTTTTGCACAAGCTAACATGTTTTTTAATGGTGGGAGAAACCCCATTCAGGTGTGGCGAGGACCTACACATCTCACACAGAAGGCTCGACCCAGGTTTGAATCGAGGAACCCCAGGCTGTGAGACACCAGTGCTAACCACGGAGCCACTGTGCTTATAAACTATACAACACCATTTATGAAAATTATTTTCAGTGCATACGTTACTTTTTTAATGTGGAACTGTTTCATAGTACAGTACTGTAAAGTATTGTATTTTCTGTCTTACTTCTGGTGGATACTCATGTAGATAGTTTTGACTTTATGTGGCCCAAATCTGAGCTTCATGTGTCTCAGATTTCAAACCAAAAATAACAGCACTGAATGGAATTACAACTGTGTGCTCACAGTAAGGAGAAATAGGAGCTATAAAATTTAAGATCTGTGTCTCTTCCCAGCAATAAATTTCTCAAAATAATCACAGACTACACTAAACACGTGAAGATTTTTTGCTATTTTCTATTCTTTTCTCAATAAAACTGGTGCATTATTTAGAGTAACACAACACACAACACAATTACTAGATGGATTACCGTCCAGTAATACCAAAGGGATGAACCCCCTTGGCTCTGGTTATTCTCTGATTTTTCCCCAACCACAGCAGTACAATATCTGAAAACTCAGATTTCCCGGAATTTTGTTAAACATATCCACATCCTCCAAACTGTAATAACTTTAGCAATCCCTTAACCTTTAATTTACTTGCTTCTTCTGTACAACATTTCTACATAAAAATACAGACAATAATTTGTGTTCAGCATGGCTTTAGGTCAAGGACGCATAAACGTCTTAAAACTCAAGCAACTGAGAGTACACTTACTTTTTTAATTGCTAGTTCAGTCATAGGTTAAAAGTGTTTCAGTGTTAACATCTGAGTAAGCTGATCACGTCAAACTCTTGACTGTGCAGCATTATAATTTGTTGAAGTTGAAAAAACATGTTTTTGTGAACCCTCACCTATAGGGTGCAAAACTCTGCACTCTACGTGACTCAAATGATTTGCAGCTGATTGTCCGGCACTTTCTTCAAAAATGCACCTGTGAGTGATATAGATCCCCTGTTTCCCAAAAGTTTATTTTTTTAAAAACACACAGAATTGCTGAGTAGTAAACAAGAACAACAAATCAAATATTTTAATGAAGAAAACTGAATGATTTCTAAAAACTATATTTATATTCTCATTTTCAATTTGACACCAAAAATATGTTTTGAAACTGGGCTCAGGAGCATACTTGTCACTGTGTTGCATCACAGTTTCTTTTAAATGATATTAAAAAAGAGATTTCAATGGTTTTCAATGGATGACAAGTGTGGACTGCAGGAAGGCCAGTTTAGCATGCAGACTCTTATATGGAGCTGCTGTGATGCATGTATAATGTGCTATTGCATCGTCTTGTTGAAATAAGTGAAGCCTGCCCTGAAATAATGTCATTGTCTGTATGCCGGCATATGTTCTCCTAATGCAATCTTCAGAGATATGCAAATAACTCGTGCCATGTACTAATTCAATTCAATTCAATAGCGCCAAATCACAGCAGTCACCTTGAGGCAATAAATGGATTGCAC
Organism: Pterophyllum scalare; assembly: GCA_024447675.2. Classification (NCBI taxonomy): domain Eukaryota; kingdom Metazoa; phylum Chordata; class Actinopteri; order Cichliformes; family Cichlidae; genus Pterophyllum; species Pterophyllum scalare. The sequence continues at coordinate 41,174 of JAMQGT020007496.1, read as the reverse complement.
TTATATAGTATCTTTTAACTTTAGCCAGGTTCTATAAAATGCTTTACAATATTCACTCCCTGAGACACAGGCTCACAAGTAATGGTGGCAAAGCTACCATGTCAGGTGCCAGAGCAATTTTATGCACTTTTAAACAGTGTGTTGATAACAAGCTGAATGATCCCTCTCCTTTTCAGTCCAGAGGACATGATTTCCAAAAAGAATTTCCCTTTTTCTGAACAAAGGGCAGTTTCCCACTTCACCTCAGTCTGTCTTAAATGAACTTGTAGTGAGAGAATTTGATGGCATTTCATGACCTTAGTTAAATCTGTTTTGTTTTTTTTTTAATCTTTGCATGGCAGAGTTTTAACTTGTGTTCATGAGTACAGCTATGAACCTTGTTCACCAGCAGCAGTTTTCAGAAAGCACTCATGCACTGATTTGACATTACTGAATGGCATCTATTTTTAACGCAGTGCCACATCAGGGTCTGAGGATCATAGCCATTCTGTGCTGGTTTTTGGTATGATCATGTTGCAGTACACTGTGGTGTGGTGCTTATCATGTGGTGCTTCACAGCAAGAAGGTCCTGGGTTTGAATCCAGGCTGGGACCTTTCTGTGTGGAGTTGGCATGTTCATCTCATGTCTCCAGGCTTCCTTGCACAGTTCAAAGATACGCATAGGTTAGGTTTATTGGTGTTTCTAAAATGGCCATAGGTGTATGTGAACATATATGGCTGTCTGCCTTTCTGTATTAACCCTATGACAGACTGGTGACCTGTTCAAGGTGTACCCCACCTCTCGCCCCATGATAGCTTGGATAGGCTCCAGCCCCCCCACGACCCTGAAAGGGATAAGCGGAAAAAAATGGATGGATGGATGGACTTGAATACAGAGACTTCTCTGGATTCACTGGATCTTGTAATGACATAAACTTTATCTTTAAATGACTGAACTGTTTGCCAATGTGAATGTTCACACAGTGGTGAAACCCTGATTAGATTTACTTCTGAAAGATCCTCTTTGGTTCTGTTTTCATGCATAATCACATTACTGATGTGTTGCCACTGGACATGGTGTCTTTGTACTATTTTCAAACAAATTTTCAAACAAAAATCGTTCACAAATCATCAAATTCTGTTGTTTACATTTTACACAGTGTCCCAATTTTTTTCATAACAGGGTTGCACATCACCGTCACATATATATTTGAGTGCCATGCATGGCAAGCTGTTGAGCGTCATTTGCCCACACTAGCTCCAATGACCATGATTATTCCTGTGCAGTCATGAAACATGATGCTGAGTATATTTTTTTAAGTGAGATACATAATTCGAAAGTTAGGATGTCCAGTTACACAGAGTATATTTAGAACTGATGTTATAAAAGAAGCCAAAGTTAAAGCCAAAGTTTCCCCTTTCTCAACAAAGCTTTCACAGATCCCTTCTTCCATTAGTAAAATGAACAGTCTTACTTGTGCTTTCTCAGTACCAGCGCTTGAATTTAGCTGTTAAAAACTGGAGTAGACAGCTTTGGGTATTGCCAGTGGAGACTTTGCTTACTGCCATCCACTGAGATGGCTTGAGGGAAAAACACAGCAGAGAATCTCTTCCCTTCCACCCGAGGCTACCACCCAACTTTTCCTTCAATCTATTCTACTTACTCTAGTCCTTTTGAAGTCATTTCATAACAGGGCAATTTTCTTGTTAGCGTTTGGCTTTAATTGTGGGTAATTAAGCGTGCTCCAGCAGTATAGAGAACGTTGTTCAGGGGACTGGGGGGAAATTAACCGTAGTTCAGCTGTGAAATATGGGGTTAAGTGGGAGACAGGGTATGGTGAAGGGGAGCCGAGGGGTGGGGGATGGGGTCAATGACTCCAAAACAGAGTTCACACTGTCTAAAACAAATGTTGCGTTAGGAGCAGCCGAGGATGGTAAAGACAGCAAATTAAGGGAACACAAATGGATAGTTTTAGTAAAGTTCAACAGGGCTGAAGAACATACTGTGGAGCGTGCAAAAGAATAATAATGATGTGAGAGAGAAATTAATGCATACAAACTACAAGTTTAAATTTGTATCTGAGCACTGAAAAGAGAACCAAAGGTGTGTGTTAAGATAAATACAGAAAGAAATAAACTACATTTCAGCAGTACTTCCATGTCAATACATATAAATAGTATGAGGGAGAAGAAATTAACTTGGGAGATCCAGGGGTTTGAAAGTGTTTACATTTAGCAGGTACAGAAAATATTACTAAAAAGTTTTATCAATTGGTGAAATGCATCCAAAAATATGGAAATTCCTGCTTTTTGTTCATATGAATCTTAGTTAGTGAAACTTTGAGCACCAAAACTACACTGAGTGTTCAGGATTTTTTTCCTACAACAAAAGTGCATTTCACCAATTGCCTCCCTCTAAGCAACAGTGTGTGCACACAAGCAAAACCCTGGGTGGCTCTAACTGTCACCAAGTGGATTACGGACTACACAGAGTGACCTTTGATTAAATGCAACACCTTACCCTTTGCATCCGTTAATGCTTTTATTTTAACCCCATAACAGCTATAAACATCGATGCAGCCATAAAGCAGATGAGGAATGATTTGAGCCATTGACTGTACTGTCAAATGCTCAGTGGATAGGGACTAACTCTGCTGGGCCCTTTATGAGTGCTTCATCCCCTCGTGGAACTGGCTCCTCTGACTATAATGAACCTGTTAAAGCCTCTATAAATATTGGCTCCCATGCTTAGTGATCGTTTGAATTACCTCGGAAATAGAGCACCGTTTGCAAACAAGTGGCTGGGCATTGGAGGTGCTGAAGCTAATACTTAATCAATGGAGGGACACTCTCTTGGAGTGGGCCCTTGCAGAGCCTTGATTCATATGGTGGGTGCGGATATAATGTTGTTTAGAATAAGCACAAAACTACCATATTGATTAACACATCATCAGTGTCAATAGGAAAGGGTTTTTCACGAAGAAGTGAAAACTGCAGGGGTACTGGGGTAGCTGCATAGAAAAAAAAAACATAAAAAAGACTGCAGTGGGAACTACACACCTTCCTGCCAGCTCCTGCGAGAAATTCAGACTTAACTCTTCGGCAGGGTCACTCTCCCATTGTTGGGTGCCAGTGTTACAGATTAGGCGTGAGTTCAGATTCTACAAGCCTAGGAAATCAAAACATTTCCCAGTTCACAAAAGGAAGATTCCCCACACGATTAAGTGAGGTAAGATGGTTTCCAAAGCCTTAAGTGAGGCAACGCCGCTACATTTCAAATGCTTGAAGGAGAATAACAGTGAGTTATGTGAAAACTTTCATCTATAACACACTCCGTGCCAACCATGAGGTACTCTAGTCAATTTGATCGTATGTTAAAATTAGTTTTTATCTTTTAAAAATGAGCAAAAGCAACTGTTAGAGACATAAAATATTAAGCTGTTTCTCTACTTTTAGTCAAACAGAAATTTTTCTCTACTATTTTTAACAGACTTCTCATCAGTGGCACAGATATCGCTGATAGGCAGCATCTCTACAATAACAGTTATATGCAATTATAAAAAGTAATGCATTAAAATTAGTATGACTCTAAAATGCAATCTGTGCATGTACTAATGTTTAATTTTGGGGGTTAAAGCTCAAGTTATGCGAGGTCCGTGGTTTCTGCTCAGCAGTTATGTAGAGAAAACCAATAGACTTTTTTGTTTTTGTCATATCTTCAAAATCATATAATCAATTTCAATACTGAGCAGACTCTCAGCTAATGCTCTCAGTTATTTTCATGTCTTTTGCTCTGATTTATTATTACACTGTTTCAAAATATTGCCTAAACATTGTATATGGTACATAATCTAACAACAGCAGCAGTGTTGCACTCTAACATGTGACTGTGCGGCTAAGACAGACATGGAAGACATTTCTCATTTTCCTAAATATTTCCCATGTGGTTTAGCTTGAAGGCGTAAACTACTGTTAATAAATACATCTGTATATACTTTTCAACATGTACAGGTTAGTATGTGTATGGCCACTTTTACCAATGCATTATTTCTCCATAATTTAATACATAAATAGACTAGAAGCATTTGCGTAGGCTACTGAGATATGCACACGTCTATTCCAATGCATCATTTCGAGTGCATATTTGATTCAGATCAAGTGAGAAAACTGCCAGAGCCATCAGCGTGATGCTTTTGACCTTGTGCAACGTGAAGTTGAAATCAATGAAAAGGTCGAGCTGACAGTATCCAGACTGCCCTTCAGGACACTTTGTACACCAGAAGAGGAGTCACAAGCAGAGTGTGAGAAATTGTTTTTACACTAACAATTTTCACAGTGCTCATCAGTACAGTTTTCCATTATTTAACATAAGCATCGTCACTCTGAATTTATAAGATTGTCATAATAAAACTGCACATGTACAAGCTTAAACTGTTAGCTGAAAATAGGTTATACATATGTAGTAAAATGGTCTATGTGACTTTTACCTTTTGGGAAATCTCTATTATTTTGTATCTAAAATTAAGATAACAAAATGCTTGAAAAAAGTATCAAAAGTATAAAAAACCCAATGCTGTATGAATTTGCAAAATCAGTCTGCAATCCTGCACCAAAACAGCAGCTGCAGAGTGCACATCAGTGGGAAATCCAAGATTAGAATCTCACTTCTCTGCTGTCTCTGTTTGAGTAGTTCTTCATAATCGCTAAAAACAGAGTGGACTACCCAAGACCACAAGAATGGTGCTGGGATTTCGAATTGTGTGAAATACCCTTTTATGACAGCATCCACACATTACACGTGACATAATCTATAATATACATTATTAAAAAGTAATTAGATAGGTGTCTGTGAAGTAAAATATACAAAAAATGAGCAATATGTGCATTTTCAGTTGATATATTCTTGTATAGCTTTAAAGATATAAACTATTGTTAATAAATGCGTCCGTGTAAACTATAGGTTAGTATTCGAGACGATCTCTATGTCTATGGCCATTTTTACGAATACATTACTATCATCTATTCATAATTTAATACATAAATAGACTACAAGTAATTGCATAGGCTACTGAGGTATTCGCACAAATGCGTCGTTTCGGGTTGGAAAACTTTTTGAAGCGAATCTCCTTATTTCTCAAGTTCTTCTTTCAATTCCCTTACAGCTCCTATACTTTCCATCCCACATTTGTTTACCTTCATCCTCTCTCCTTAAGGTCTCGGTCCCTGAAGCCGCTGTAGGATACAAAACCATGAATGTAACGCATAAACACGTTTTCACTTTAAAGCAGAAACCTTTTAGGAGTTGTTGCCGATCTATTTGGAGGGAAAGTACTGCGTACTGCGCGCTGTTCGACAACTCTCCGGCGCACAAGCATACACAGCCTACATCAATCAATTTCTGCAGGAGGTGCGCATGTTTCCCTCTCACTAACGTGCATTATATTTCTCATGAGATTCTTATTCACGACGCGTTTTTCCATTATTAATGCCACTTGTCTGTAACAGAATAGGGAAGTAGGATGCTTACCTTCACCGACACACCTTCATTGACTTCTCCTGCAGCTCCTACTTAGGTTGATGGGAATCCTGTCGACGTGCGTAGAGGACTGGTGGTAATCGAGCAATTTAACAGATCGGACAGCGCATCCTTCCTCCTGCATTAAACCACATTGGTGAAGTGTTACACTGACATGATGTATGAGTGGCGATATGAGTGAATACCGCCCGTTCGGCGTCAGAAAGAAAAAAAGGATCAGGATGAGTGAGATGAGAAAGCAGCGCGCCGGACTATAGCAAGGGAAAAGTTATCCTCGGAGCAACAAAAAGTTGACAAGAAAAAGGGACTCCAATCTGCTGCGGTCCGAATTCTGGTATGATGTAGTTTACATTAGCAATGTTACCAAACACAAAAGGGAAAGCAAGGAGAAACAGACAGAGGGAGAGAGCGCGAAAGGGGAGAGATCCGGACGCTGGGAGGGATGAAAGCATGAGAGCGCAGAAAGATGGGGGAGGTAAAAAAAAAAAAAAAAGAAGGTGCTGAGCCTGAACCTCCACCTCACATCAGCCCGACTGCATTTAAGTTTCTATCAGCTGCAGACGGTGTTCTGCACGTGTTCGTGTGGATGTGAGACAGAAAATTGACCCACACAGTGAAGAGACCGCACAAGGAAAATATATGTAGACGGGTGGTGGCCAGAAAGCGGATCGATCGGGTTATAATTTTGTCCAAAGTCGAGGGAAAATAAAGTTCATGGAGAATGAAATTTAAAAACAGATGGCGAATCCCGTCGCCCCTAAATAAGATTCGATCTTCGGGAATGGAGTGTAGATAATATTTGGTTGGACGTTTGATGAAAATGACGGATTTTTCATTTTGGACAGGTGGGGGTCTAGAGTGGAGTGGGGCGGGGGGCAAGTGGTGGGGGGCAGAGTGGAGGTGATAGAGGGTGGATATGATGTGTCTAGGGACAGAAACTAAACTTGGGAGAGGAGGACGTAGTGTTTTTCCCCCTTCAGAGTCATCCAAGGATCTCATCCCCTTTCTCCATTTGCCCCCAGTGCGCTCACAAGACCCCCACACCTCCTTTCACTTTCCTCCACCCCGCAAACAGGGGTGGTGGGTGAAGGGAGGAAAAGGAGAGAAAACAAGAATACCAAATAAATGAGAAATTTTCGTACAGGCCCCGCTTCCGTGCGTTCCATGCTAGCAATAACAATTAAATATCGACCGCTTTCCCGGCCGGAGAGAACCTGAGATACCCAGAGACTGCCAAGTACCGAGACCCCCCCCCCCATCTTTCACATATGCACTCACTCACTCCCTCACTCACTCTCCTCCTTTTCTCGTCATCCCCTCCCTATATACCTCTTTTCCTTCTAATCCAAGTCCATCAGGCCAATCTCTTCTAATTTGGTGTATCTCATTTCTCTTGATTCCATCCCACAACCTATTTCAGCTCCACTTTTATCATTGCTGATTTCGGGGTGGCCTCTCGGACACACTCCCATTTTCTCTCAGTGCAAGAGGACTTCCTCACACCATGCATGTTAGTTTATCAAAATCAATTATGGGATTGAGATTCGCGTCGTTTTCCCCCTCCTGGATGTTAGAGCAAAGGCTCATTGGGCTACCGGAGCACTCTGCTTCAGCTTCACCCTGACAGTGGATATTTCATTTTCAGCACATCTGTGTGTCTGGTTTTGAAGACAGCATTCACATAAAGACACGTATTAACAGCACTGCGTTATTAAGACATATACAGAAAATATACATATATGTGTTGATAAATATTAAAAATGTTGTGCGGGTAGGCCCCAATCTAATTGCAAACAGGTGAGCTGCCTACTGCCACATATAGCAACTCTTTGGGGGTGTCTGATACTACACTCTATGGCTTTCCTTTACGGAGTTTTCTTTTATTTCTATGGTGCATAAATGATCTCTGTGCGTTTTACTTGTGAAACGTGTGAAGCGTATTCCCACAATTTGCAAAAGGTTGCAGAGGCAGGTCAAGAAATTAACGTGATAAGTGGATAATTGTGGGCTAATGATACAAATAAAAATAAAATAATAAAAAGGTGAGTTCATCTAAGGTCCATTTGACCTCAGCATTTTAAGCAGGAAACCTTAAAGTATCCTAGTGAAAAAATCTAAAGGATAAAACGTGCGTGTGGGGGGGGGGGATTTCAGTAAGTGATTGCACCTTTTTGGCATTTATTTGCAAACCTGTGTGGATCCTTGTGCAATATGATGGCCTGTAATCTAGCGCTTTATACCCAACAGGGAACAATGGAGTCTGTGGGTTTCAGACTTTAGGCCAAAAAGACAAACAGGTAGGCTCCATTCCTTTCCAACAAACTCCTTTTGTTGATTGACGGGGACCCTGGATTTGTGCAACTCGTGACAAGACTGCCAGAGGAGTGGCATTATGTTGGACTTATAAGTCTTGAGCACGCCAATGCCAACTTTCCAAACGAACTGCACAACTATCAAAAGTTTCTCCATCATTGTCGTTGTGTCTTCTCTCACTCCTCTTTATATTTTTTTCCGCCTCAGAACTTCTCTCTGCTCGCACCCAAACCATTCAATTTCTATTTATTTCACCCCTCCACTCTTCAAGCTCTCCCACCCCCGCCATCCAACACCTCCCCTGCCCCCCCCTCATCCTCCTTCTCATCTCTCCGTTTTCACACCTCTCCGCATCTCCTCGCTCGCCATTAAAACCCATTCTTCCCCCTGTTGTCGCTCTAATTCTCCATCCCGCTGTCTTTTCCCTTTTCCTTATACTTCCCTCCACCTCGTTATCTTCCCCATTTGGCTTTAATTAGTTAATGCATTAATTATCTACGCCCCAATACCTGCACCATTAACATACCCTCTCCTTCCCGTGGCTCCATCACTGCCTCACCCCGAGGCCTCTGGGCTGGAGATGCTGTATGGACACACGGGTATAGCCGCACACACGCACAGACACACAAAAACCGGTCTCTCTCACTGTTCCTTTTTTACCCCATGCCTCTTTTTCACTCTATTTCTCGCTCTTCCACTCTTTGCCCCCTACCTATTTCCCCCCAAGTCATCCCTCTCCCCCGTCTATCTTTCTTCTGCCCCCCTATACTCTCCTCTTTTTCTCTCTGTGCCTTGCAGTCGCCTCTGCCGGCTGGTCTCTCTCCCCGGCGACGGAATTATGAAAAATGCGCCCATCGACAGAGCGCCTCAGCTTCGATTAGCCGAGATGGGACATGACAGGCCGCGATCAATACTTATACCGTCCTATAACGTGTCAACTAATGAATCAATCTCGGCTAAATTTTCCATTTTTCAAAAGCCGACGCGAGAGACTGGAATATCCTCTTTTGTAAAGATATTATTATCGATTTCGTCGGCAATTTGACATCGGGGGTAGTTAATTCCACTCTAGAATAAAATTGAAAACACTTGAGATTGAAGTGAGAGAGAGGAAGAGAGAGAGAGGGGGAGTGAGCAAGGGAGGAGAGAGGAGAGGAGGGAGGCAAGGGCAGGCAGGAGGGGAGGGGGAGATGGCTGTTGACTTGATAAAAGAGAATGGGAAGATGGAAGGAAGGGGAAAGGGGGTAGGAAGAAGAGATACTACTGGTGGCGTTGCAGAAACATCTATCTATCTATCTATCTATCTATCTATCTATCTATCTATCTATCTATCTATCTATCTATCTATCTATCTATCTATCATCAAAAGCTGGAGATATGAAGAAGATATACAAAGGCAGATAGTATTAGATGTACAATCCACTTGAAATAAAAGCTGTTGCATTTGTGAAGTTTATATGTCTATTTTGCTAAAGAGGTGTTGAAATAACTCTGTAGTTCTTTTTTAAATGATGTTTCCTGTTATTTTCTACATGCCTAGATTTAGATGGTAGAGCAGATGGTACACTGATTAAATGTGTGTGTGTGTGTGTTTGTGTAGGGGTGGGGTGGTATGTGGTAAACTCTGCAATGAGTTACCATCATTCAAGTAATGTTTATGGACTCAAGGTCCACTGGCATGCATAAATGAAAAGAGAAATGTGTTTAGAAGTAGCATTTCAGTGATCAGTCATAAAACTGTCCACTTGCTTAAGATAACTTCAACAGCAGTGTTAACATGTGCATTTAATATAAGCACACTTGTGTGCATGCAGTTCATGTGCATGTGTGTGTGTGTGTGTGTGTGTGTCTTTAAGCAGAGACAAGAGAGAGGCAGAGAGTCAGCATGTGTGTCAGAGTGAAATATAGATGGAGGAGGCCAGTGTGTGTGAGGGTCAGCGAGGTGCAGTGTAACTGTCGACAATCACAGCCTTATTTACCTGTCAAAAACACTATCATCCCACACAGCCCCAGCCAAGCAATTTCTCCTGTCTCTTCCTCCCTCCTCTCCCTCTCCCTCTCTCCCTCTCTCCCTCTCTCCCTCTCTCTACCTCCAATTACAACCTAGAGGGCTATTTCTCTCCAGGACAAAAACACTCCCCACAAGCCCTCCCTCTACTTTCCGATAGCCCCCTTCTCTCTCCCCATCGTTTCTACCTTTCTCTCTTTTTTCCCACTCTCCCCTGTTCTTTTTCCTCTGCTGAGAGCTGGAGAGTGGAAATGAACAAGCTGTAAACACACACCACTTATCACAGTGTATGCTGTTGTGTATTTGTTGGTGAAGGCTGGAGAGGTGAAGGCTGTGGTATATGAGGCCAGAGGTGTCAGCTACCTTAGCAGACGGACAGATGTGAAATAAAGATGCACAACAGGTTGAAAAGCAGTTTGATCAATGCACTGCTGGTCACTCACTACACCCTTTTGCTCTAAAACTGCAACTACAGACATGTGCATGGTTACAGAGAATGATGAATATTTATACAGACACTGCAGAATATGTTTTGTGTGGTCTCTCTGCACTTTTATACTGTCTGTGAGGCTGTGTTATCTGTCCTTAAAGGATGTACACAGCTGTCAATATAGTTCGCAACTAAAAGACAAAAATATTCAAAATATGTGAAAAATACTTATGTCCCTTAATGAAAGATCTTGAGTTTATTTTAAATCAGTCCCTGGTGATGTAAATATTATCTTATGCATATTAATCTGGAACTAAAAAGGACAGCTTCTTTAAGAAATGACTGACTTTTGTATTTGTGTTTCTGATGCGTATTTGCACCCTGGGTTTAAAGCTGAGTATAAGGCAGTACAGGAAGTTGCAGAGTAGGAGTTATAATTATTAAAATTATAACAATATAGAATAATACCAGCCTCAACTTTCAAAATGGCCAAAAAGATCTGCATCAATACTTTCACGAAACATTTTCCAGATCACATTATGAAAGGCTCCATACTGCTGAAAACCACACAAAAGAATGAATAAAGAGGTATTTGCTATATTCATCTTTTATAGCATCCCGTTTTGATCCTACAGGGATGTCACTTGCAAATGGGAACATGGCTCTACACTGCAGGGACATAAACTTTAACTTATATGATGCGGATTTGTTAAGTGACATGATTTGGGAAGTAATTTTGCTTTTAGAGAAGAACAGACAGATTCCTCAGAGTGGTGGCAGGCTGAATGACAGCAACAGAAAAGAACCACTCTGAGGAATTTTGCTGATACATGACTGGCAGATATTTGGGTGGTCTTTTATTTCCTGAACAGATGCCTGTGAGCGAAACATACACATGTACACGCACACACAGGGACACACACACGGACACACACACGGACTGATAGAAGGTCCCGTCTGTCTTTGTGAGTGGCTCTGTGAAAAGGCCATCTGACAAAGCCATTAACAGGGTGGTGTAATGCCTGTGTCTGTAGTGAGCTGAATGACACAGAAAGATGTTTATGGGCACTGCCATGACAGGAGAAGCACTGTGACATCTGACTGACTGACTGAGTGGACTGCAAGCTGGTTGACAGATAAAGGCAGACAGAGACACCAGCACCACCGAAACAGTGATGGAGACAAGAGATGGGACATGGATCATGTCAGCGTAAGGGAAGCATCACGTGTTCTACAAGGCTACACATGGGATAGCTACACAAAGGAATATGTCAACATAATTTTACTCATTGTATTGACACTCCAGCTCCCAAGTTTTTCAAATCGATCAAAAAAGGGCCAAGATTTCACACAGCTAGGGTCAAGTTTGAGCACACAAGGTTTCCAGTTAATGGATCACTGAGTGTTGTATCTTGAAATTTCAGCACAAAATGAATTTTCATTATCAGTAAGTGTAGCACTTTGCTGTAAATTATGGGGAATTTCGTTGCCATTTTAGGATTCAGGCAGAGAATGGAGTCACCACTACAAAGAGCAAAATAGAGAAGGCTGTAGCGAGAGTTATAGACAGTAAGACAAAAAGAAAGTCCAAGCAAAAATGTAAAGTGGGAGACAGAGACAAAGCATGAGACCAAGAGAGAAAGAAAAAAAAAAGAATGATGTTGAATTTAGTGTGTGCGTGTGTTATAGTGTGTGCAGCCAGGGCAGCAGACAGAGGCAGCTAAGCAGAACCAGCCAGCCCTCACAAACCAATCAGGCCTTCATTAGGCTGGGCGGGAGGGATCGATGGCCAGCCCGCATCAATTAAACAGCACCCGCACCGCACTATATATATATATATACACACACACACACACACACCTATTCTATCTACCACCAGCATTACCACATACACAATGCTTTCACACATGACTTTTCTGTTACCGCAATACTAAACACAGACATATGCACAAGCATAGCATGGACACATATCAAAACAACAACACCAAAAAAATGAATGATCCATGTCTATAACTTTCATACCTGTGCTGTAAAGTTTTCTTATATACCTAGAGGGCAACTGATTTATGAATACATGCAAAAAATTACTAATTGACTTTGAGCTAAGCCTTTCTTTTTTGTTATGTGATACATTTCTGAAAACCATGCTCTCACACAAACTGAGCACAGAGTAAAGGTTACAGGTTTTATTTCTAATCTGTTCACCTTAAGTTCAAAAAGACATTAAACTATCCCTTCCTAGAAAATATAAAAATATCACTCCACCTATATATAAATAAAAATAAACTTGCAACTTTCCACACAGCAATCACACTGTAACTTGTCCATTTGGTCTTTCATCCCCAACATACTCTCACAACATCGATAACACCCAATTACACACAAGCTCACACATGGTGAGACTTGAAAACACACAATTACACGCGCTCCGGACACACTTTTTATTAACACTCAATTACACACGCGCATAAATCACTGACGAACCGTGCACCCATGAGTCTCGAAACAGACATGTGAGGGATGGATCATTTTCTTTATCCATGCCTTCAACAAAAGGACAAAAAAAAAATTAGAGGTAATTTCAGAGTTATACCAAGTAGAAGGAAGGGCACAACTGCAGGTGAAGATGGAAATGGTGTGAGGTTACAAAACCTTTATACAGTTTAAGCTTGGTTTACAAATGCAAATGCAGGCTCACTGAACTCTAACACCTAGTAACTTGCTGTAAATACAATACAATAGTGTTATTAGTTATTATTAGTAGTGCCCTAGTATCAAAGTTCCCAAAGGAAGTTCTCCTTCTGAATAAAATTAATCGTTGATTTATCTAGTGCACCAAAATGCACCATAAACTTCTACCACGTGGGATTTTTTTTACTCTATCTATGAGTTTCCTTTAGATGCCCTAGTGTCCTTCTAAAAATCACAGATGTGGGATTCAGTTAAAAAGAAATACGAAAAAAATATGAAAAAATGTCCACACAAATTATATGGAGTCACTGCCAATAGACTGGTGTGGATCAGAATGCGTTATTAAAATATAGTGTATAAGATTACATCATGTGCCTGATTTTTACAGTAGGCAGTCTGTATATCCAGCATACAGCAAGTAATGATATCCAAGATATGATGTGTTGGCCACTTTGTTAGGTACACCTATTCAACTGTTCATTAACAGAGTTCTAATCAGTTAATCACATGGCAGCAACTCAATGTATTTAGGTATGTAGACATAGTCGAGATGAGCTGCTGATTATCAAAATGAGCATGAGGATAGGGAAGAAAGGGGATTTAAGAGACTTTGAATGTGGCATCGTTAATAGTACAAAACAAGCTGGTCTGAACATTTCAAAAACTACTGATCTACTGGGATTTTCCCACACAATCATCTCTTGGGTTTACACAGAATGGTCTGAAAAAGAGAAAAATATCTAGTGAGAGGCAGTTCTCTGAGCAAAAATATCTTTTTGATGCCAAAGGTCAGAGGAGAATGGCCAGTCTGCCTTGAATCGATAGGAAGGCAACAGTAACTCAAATAACCACTCATTACAACCAAGGTATGCAGAAGGGCATCTCTGAATGCACGACATGTTGAACCTTGAAACAGATAGCCTACAGCAGCAGAAGGCCACTCCTGTGAACTAAGAAAAGGAAACTGAGGGTACAAGCTGCTCAGACTCACCAAAATTTGATACTAGATGATTGGAAAAAGGTTGCATGGTCTGATGAGTCTCAGTTTCAGCTGCAACAGAATTTTGCATAAACAACATGAAAGCACGGAGACATTCTGCCTCGGCTCACCAGTTCAGGTTGTTGGCAGTGTAATAGTGTGGGGGAATATTTTTGTGGCATTTTTTGGGCCCCTTAGTACTAACTAAGAATCATTTTAAACACCACAGCCTATCTGAATATTGTTGCTGACCATGTCCATCCCTTTATAACAAGAGTGTACCCATCTTCTGATCACCTCAAACTGCTTTCTTGAACATGGCAGTGAGTTCATTGTGCTCAAATATCCTCCACAGTCACAAGATTTCAATCCAATAGAGCACCTTTGGGATATGGTGGAACGGGAGATTCACATCACTGGCATGCAACCGACAAATCTGCAGCAGCTGTGTGATGCTATCATGTCAATATGGACCAAACTCTCAGCCCCTTGCACCTTGCACCTGTCTAATAAAGTGGCCTGTGAATGTATATTGCCCTGCTTAATGCTGAATGTGAAGTACTTTGCAAGATTTGCCAGCAAACTTGACTAGATTTCAATTCAATTCAAATCAATTCAATTCAGTTCCATTCAATCCTTATTAAACTTTATGGTTCTATTATGCACAAACTCTTTTTTTTTGGATTTGGAATTTTAACCCTTTCAAAAAAAAGAAGAAGAAGAAGAAGAAGAAAGAAACCCGTTTGCGAGCAGTTAAAAAGTTTACAGCAGAAGGTGTTGTACCTCCTCCCTGGACAGACTGACACAAGTTTCCCGATAAATACCTGCTGCGCTCCTGCAAAAGCAGCGTAGCGAAATATTCAACTCTAAAATAAATGTGTCTGTATTGGACGATTACCGGGCCACGCTTCCTGAGCCCCGCGCGTCACCTGCTCGCCGTGGCATTGACACGTCAGTCTCCCGCGGCTAACGCAATGTGACAGTGTTGAGATTATAATATCTGGCCCGTATTACCGGGCATTAACGCCATTACCGCGCTCCGCCCGCTCAGGTGGGCCACTCCGGGACCAAAAGAGAGAGAGATCAGGAAATTGAGAGAAGGTGCTGTGGAAAAGGAGGGAGGATAACGATGAGATAGATGAATTTGAGAAAATGGGAGAAGCAGTTTAGTTTCAGTAAAGGCCTCTGCAGTTGCGCAGAGGACATATAAACATCTGACAATCAAATGGGGAAGATGGGGCGTTTGTCTGATTTTATGGCATTTGTGCAGGATGCGTTCAAAGAGGAACTGGGGCTTATTGTGATACTGCCTGTGGCAAGTAAACCATTTACTGAATAATGATGATGAAATCTGCCATCCACATCACCAGAGTACAAGTGTGTGTGTGTGTGTGTGTGTGTGTGTGTGTGTGTGTGTGTGTGTGTGTGTGTGCGTGCGTGTGTGTGCTCCTTATGACTAAGGAGGGGCTGGTGCCTTGTATAATAACAAAGAAAAAGGGTAAGAGGGGGCAGCCCAATTGGATAAAGCTATTCTAATAATGAACAGCTGAACAAGCACCATCACTTCACATGATTTAATGTTTACACCATGCCACGCCTGGTTTCATATCGCTTTCCAGTGCCTTCATTTGTTTCACCCAAAGAAAACACTTCTATTCCACAGCCTTGTTGTTTTAATTAGGGAAATTAATAAATAAGAATAAATTAATGTGGCCTCCTCGCCTCCTCCTGTACCCCCCAGAACAGTGGCAAGCACCATCGTTTGCCTCTCCTGCTTGCTCGCCTGCATGGGATGTATTTGCATGCCATAATTAACGCTTAATAAGTAAGTGATTCATTATGATTAGCATGCGGATTCTCTGTAATGGCCCCTCTCTGTGCTAGCAATCAAACTCACTGTTTATCCATACATAAGCCCCCGATCCATCTCTGTCTGCCCCCCCCCCCAATCTACATATCCACCACTGTACTCCATTCTTCTGGTCCTGAAGCTGGGCCATTTATTGGGCTACTGGTGGAGGTCTCTATCAATCTGAGTGTCATTAGGCAAGCTCAGGAGGAGGAAGGGGCCCCACTGTCATCAGAAAGTGGGGATTGTCAGCAGACAGGAGGATCACTCATTTTTGTGATGAGATTTAGATGTGGAGGTCAAAGATTTGTTTAAGTATGAAAGAATTAATATATTTACCAAGTGCAGCAATAAGTTGGTCGGAAGAAGACTTCATATGTCAAGGGATCTCTCATCATCCCTCATCAAATGGGGAACATAAGCAGCAATGAGATTAATTCATTATGTTGTAATTTTAGGTGTGGGGTTTAATGGAGGAACGCTCAAGTAGTGTGACTCTTGTAATGTGACAAAAACAAATTCATCTGAAGTCCCAGGGGAGCAGTTTGTTTATCGTTTTGCATTCACGATGGAGGTATTTAATACAACACTGATAGCTAAATTAGATGAGCAATGCTAGTAATGCCACTCTGGGCCTTTTGTTACTAAAGATATATTTACAGTGAAAGATGAATTTGCCATTATGATCATTCTCACCAGAGTTCCTTTGCTAGTGCGACTGCAGTGAAAAGCTAGAACATACTTGAAGATAAAAGCATCTGAAGACAAAAGTGTTTATACCTTTTCCAAAACAAGCACACTTGAACATACAAAGGGGCAAGATATGTTAAAATTGCACATACATGGACAGATTGCACATACATGGACAGATTGCACTCATTTATACAGGAAAAAAAAGATCTTGGAAATATATTTTATGATGACTAAAAGCAGAGCAAATTTAAAAAACATGTTCCAGTCACAGCAAGAAGCTACTGTGATTTTTTATTTTTGAAATAACACCAAGTGCAGCATCCCTGTTTGATGTCAGAAAAGGACAGATTACATGGAAAAACAAAATTCAAACTCCTTGGTGTGTGTAAAAAAGTAGCCCATCGTCCAGCCAAAGCAAATATAAGATTTCAGCAGTACAATATCTTCCATTTGCTGTCTATTAGCACTAATTAACAGGTATGTTTGCCCTGAGTCTCTTGATTTAAATGATTGTCCTCCCATGAAAAGAACAGATTCAGCTCTTTCCACAAATTTAAACTCAAGACTAAGCTATTTCTGTGTGTGTGTGTCTTCTCTATAATTATTGTATTGTAGGGTCTTTACCTTACAATGTAAAATGCCTTGAGGTGACTGTTTGTTGTGATTTGGCGCTATATAAGTAAAATTGAATTGAATTGTACTTAAATAAATCTAAGTAGCAACAGTTTCATTGGATTTATGTTTGCAAAAAGGGTTTGTAAAATTTCACTGACAATAAGATCGTCACATGATGATGGCAGTTATAAAAGATGTATGCTCTATAATACAGAGGCTCTATGAGCTATCCGTTAATACAAGACCCCCACAAAGTCCTTTTAGACATCACACCACTAGGTGTGTATATGTACTGTACATACACACACTTACACACATACATGCTCTAACAACCTGAGCTTGTTGGGGATCTACCTGAAGATACAGTCATTGGGCTTTCTCACCAACAGCTGCACTTGACAGCAGCTTGCTTGAGCCATTTTGTACCCTTTGAGAAAGGTTTGCACTTTCCCCCAGCTCTCTCCTTCCCCCATACCACCTAGAATGTTCATTGCCCAGAAAATAATTTCTCTAGTCATTTTAGCGCCTTTGTGAGCGGCAATCAATTTCTCTTCTCTTCATGATGGTCCCGCGTGTGGGCACAGAAGTTTGACCTTCTCTAAAAGATCTATCAATTTATCCGTCCATCCTGCAACCTATCCATTAATGTTTTCATCTTTCCCTGTTGTTTTTTTCCCCCTCCTTCTCTCTGGGTTCTGGCTGTTGGGTGGTAAAGTGGCTTTAAGCTCGTGTGCTCATCAAGACACAAGGTGTGTATATGTGCAATTATACCACAGTCTTAGCACTGGATCAAAATCAGCTGTTGGAGAAAATGAGGGTCATTTTGACTGAGGAGAATATGCACTTGAGACAAAGGGAAGGGAAGACCATTTGGAACATGGTGATGATGGTGAACCCTGGGAGGGGACAGGGTCAGGCTAAGGCTAAATGACATATCACATTACCAGCTAGGGGTCACCCAATTTCTCCCAATCTACTAGCAGCATTTCTGCGGCAACAGCTCTGTTCAAAGCTAATCTCTCATTTATATGTCTGTCTTTTAGTGTCCTTTTATTCTACTGCACACAAAATCATCAGATGTGCTGTAAAAAAATAAAATCAAAGGCTCTTTTGTGTAGGCTGTTGGTCCATAAAATAACTTATGGAAAAAAAAAAGATACTGCATGAGTATAATTGCTCTACTTTAGGGTAATTGTCTGCTTTACAGTACATCTCTCTCACTGAAGACAAACTCTGTCAGTATCAGAAACACTGCAAGACGCATATAATCAATGATCATATGATGTAGTTTGAAAAGCAGCACCTTGCTTTGTGTCACTCCCACTGGGAGCACAAGGAGCTTCAAAGATGCCTAAGAGGGGTCATGAACCTAGGAAATAAAACCAGGTTAGCAACTGCCTTATGTCTTCCTACCTGGAACTTAAAGTCCTGCAACAAGGCATTTTGGTCAAATAAATAATTTAGAACGGTCCAAAAGTTTTTTTTCAATAAATACGTTTCCAAAGCCTTAATTGTTAATGTGTTTTCTTGTTTTGAAATAGCAATATAATCCCTTTAAACAGATACTATTTAATCTCTGCTTTATTACCTATCCTTTCATTGGGTTGTCAGCTAAACAGAACTTTTGTTTTACAGAGAATCACCCTCTCTATGGGCCTATTCTACTGCATCCTCTGCATCTCACTGATCTCACCCCCATCCCCTCCATCTAGCCTGAACCTTTCCATTCTCATCTCTCTCTCTCACTTGTTTTCTCTTTCCCTCATTCACACTCCTTGCTCTGTCCCTTCCAATCTCTTTCCTCCCCTTGCCCCCCCCCCCCCAGCTCGCAGGACAGTATTATATATTCCAGTCTCATGCTTTGCATGATTTGGGCAATAGATGAAGCCATATCCCTCTCTCCTCTTCGGGCTCTCCCCTCCCTCTCTCTCTCGCCTTGTTGTTTAATGTTTCAATTTGGAGGAAGCAAACATTCAATCAGACAGATTAACTGTTTAATGCATGTCATCAGTCAAACTGTCTACGAGAGGGGGGCCCCTCGGCCTGGCGCTGCCTCCCCCCCCAACTGCCGCTACGTCCTTCTCACTCCCTTGCTCTCCTCACGCACACTGTCTACTCTCATATACACAGGCCCATCCAGGCTTAAGCCCAGACGCGGGGGCATCTGTGCAGACACACATGCACACAAGTACAAAAACAGATTTACTCCTGCATTTACACACGCAAGTCCGTAAACACAGACATATACATGAAACAATCACATATGCATGGATGGACTCACAGCTGTGCACAATATATATACATGGAGACATACAGATGTATGCATGAAAAGCCTTTCACTGATATCCATATCAACTCATTTTAAATAAAGCAGAAAATGCTTTGGGACATCTACATCCAAAATAAGAATGTGAGTGTGTGTGTTTCTGATTTACATGGATTACACAAGACCTTCCATGTAATTCCAATGCCACGTCTGCTGATGTGCTAAAGGACACATCCACTGATTCACTTACAATTGTGAAACTGCTTTACACAATTAAGTCTTGCTCTCTTAACAGACAATACACACGCACACACTTTTCTTTCTCTCTCTCTCTCACTCACACACACACACACACACACGCCACAGGCCAGTGGATAGGGAAATCAAAGTGACATGGAGGTAGAGCAAGAAGGAGCGAGAGATTAGAGGAAATGAAAAGAGTAAAGAGGAAAGAGGGGAAGAGGGAATGGGAGGCCGAGCGTGTTGCAGATGGAGTAGACTGTAAAACAGGGAGTGACGCCTACAGAGTTTATAAATGATACCTTATGAATTCTGGATGTGAAGAATGACATTTTTAGTAACAACCATAACCATGATTTGGATAAAGCATATTGGATACATATCACTGCTGACCTCAGTGGACAACATGAATGTGTAGTGAATCAGTATGAACAATCTACATATTACCAGTCATCATTATCTTTGGCATTCACTTATTCTCAGGACTGGTTTCATCTTTGGTTTGTCCACCAATAACAACCGACCCGGGACTCTCAAAATGCTGTCCAATGTTTTATAGTTTTTATTTATATTTTTCTGACCAATTTACACTTGGATTCTCAAACTTGATTTTTAGCTTAACCAAAGCATTTTTTTTTTCAGTTCTACAGATATACTTGAAGATTAAATGACAATTTGGCATCTGAAGCCAATCTACCAATACCGATGTATTTGCATGAAGCTACATCACTAAAAACATATCGTAATAAAGGTATTCTCTGATATAAGGCAGATAAAGAATTATGTGGGAAAAACATGTTATTTGCATTCACTAATTGGACCTAACTTAACTGTAAATTGAGGAATTCAGTAAGCAAAAACAAGCTTAGTGTGAAACTTTAAAATTCAGACTAGTCAATATAAATCCAATCATTTAGGCAATCATTAATAAGTAATATCACAATTGTTTGACTTGTAGCAGTAATTTCAAAAATAAATACTGAATAAATGCAGCTGTCTGCAAATAAAATAAGTAAGTTAACTGCAGGATTATTATAAAAATGGTTGATGTCATATTTCTTCATTTATTTATATATGCCAGACATAATTTGCTGCAGGGTAAGAAGAATAGAGAAGTAAGTAGAATTACAGATTGTCACCAAAGTGTAACAGCCTTATAAGGTTGCTGACCAGCTGTTTCACACACAGCCTCACTCTGTCATTTTCTTTGCCATCGCTCTTTGTTTTACTTTCCTCACATTCATTTTTATTTTATCTCCCGGTGCTGTGGAGCATCTCGTGTATCTTCCTCCCTCCCCGACTCTCTGACCACAGCGCAGAGGGTGGCCAAACCTGGTAAGTATTGACAGGGAGCTCCAGTGACACGGAGAGAGCCAGTCAATGCCCAGACACCCAGGGCAGGGGGTCAATGACAAAAGGTAGGCCGCCTGGAAAGAGGGAGCTCAGAAAGGAGGGAGAGAGATCAGGGGATGGGAGGGGAAGGAGGTTCATAGATAGGGAGGCACACAAGATATGCGGTGAGATAATACAACTGAAGCAAAAGATGTAAAAGGTGAAAGAAAAAAGAAACAAATGGGAACATAGCAGATAAAGGATGGAAGAGAAGCATGAAGAAGAATGAGCAGAACAGTGACAAAGGAGCTCATATTTTAAAGAAGGTGCCAGGACCAGACAAGACAATATTAAATGATGGTTTGACGTCTTGTAAAGTTCTGTGATTTGGCTAATTTTATTGCCAAAAGATTGGAACAGGTGGTAAAAAAAAAAAAAGCTAAAAATGTTGTTTTCGCAGGTAATCTGGTCATTTTTTAAATTTAAGATAGCAACATGGAAGATCTATGAGGAACTGCAAAGCAGGGCTCAAGCAAGACTGTTATGAAGGTTTCTTGGAGAGTGTGGATGGGACAGTGAGATAGGACACAAGACTAGGATTAACAGACCTATACCAGCACACACACACAGTGTGTATTGACACACAGAGAGAGTGTCAGTATGTATTGAACGGCGGGCGGTAAGTGAGCCCTCCTCTCCCGCCCATTCTCTCCTCCATCGCTCCTTCTCTCTATCGGATATCAGTCCCTTCTCCTCTAATCATTTCCTTCCTTTTGGCCCTCTCTTCTTTCTAATGCAATTATCCCTCATTCATCCTTTCCTACCTCTTTCCCTCTCTTTATACTACTTCTATCCTTCTCCTCCAGGTGCTACTCTGATTCACTTTCTGAGATTTTTATTTTTTTTTGGTTTCTCTTTTTCTTTGTCTCTCTAGTCATGTTCTGCTAACAACACTGTGTCTACCATTGTCAGTTGTACTTATTGTTCCTGGTTGTGTGCTCTTACCTAGCTCTCTTCTTTGTTTTGATCTTTAGTGATCAGTCTCCCGTATCCTCTGTGTGTGACAACAAGGTTCTCATTAATCAATATCACTCTCCAAATGTGATAACATTCTTCTCTGAGCCTCTGCAATCTGGACAAGAAAAAAAAAACATACATTACACTTGTGAACAAATACAGAGGTGAGAAAAAAACAGCCACCAATTTATTACTAAAGATTTTGAATCAAACAGATAAGCTATTCTAGGTTACATGACCATCTGCAGTGTTTGCCAGTGCTGTATAAATGCATTCATCATACCCATTTGTTGATTAAGTTAGCATTTGATACTAATTGTCCAGATTTTAAAGACTTTTCTGAAGTAGCTAAATCATTTTGCAGTTTTGTTGACTTAAACACTTAGGTGTTTTTTTTTTTCACAGAAAGCTGACTTATCTGTTAGCTGCCTCGTGTTTCTTTGAAAACTCACAGATCAAAGCGCTAATTGCCAGACCTGTTTTTGGCTGAGGATTTCTGCTAATTGGCATTGTACCTGCAATGATTGTTGCAGCATTTGTAATTGTGATTAAGTTATTTGCAGGTCGTGTGTATTTAAAGTCTGTTTCATTACAAGTTTGAACTGTTTTGTCCAAACCCTGTAATTTATAGATTTAAAGAGAAGTTTAATTTTCATGTTTTCCCCCCAATTCTGCTAAAAAAAAAATCTCTACAATTTAAAACAAGAGTACTAGATGCATTTTGCATGTAGTCATTTTTATTATTTAATGGAAAAAGCACTAAGTAAAACAATTAAATCTATGCACTGCATATGACAGAGGATTATTGTGCTTTGTTGAATACACATTAATAGACATCTCATGCTTTAACCTCAGGCTACAGACCTGTTAACACTTTCCACTCACTGTTAAGTGTCTGTAGACTCCTTTGGTAACAGGTGACACTTCTGCAGTATCGCAGCAAACCAAGTAGGAAAAAATACGCCCTCCTAATTAGAGAACAAGAGTAGATCAAATTTTCCTGGATCAGTCCCAAATCCACCAATAGAATACAAATGATAGGATACAAAAACGTTATTACCCTATGCAGAAATAAACAAGTTATCATTGCAATAAAGTGCAGTGTCAACCTGCTAAAGACCACACTCTTTAAACTTACTTTAGTCATTTTGTTTAAATTAAAATTATAAGCAGATTGACAGAGCAGAAACATGGATCATATCCTCTCATTATTGGAGTATATTTTGCAAATGATCAGGGGAATTCTAATGAAAGAAGTGTCTTTCTGCCCATATGCCTTAATATTCTCTTTGTAAACACACGCATTTACCCAAACACCTGTGTTTGGTTGGACCCGGCCTAACTGTCATTGACAGTTAAATCCCAAGTGCACCAATAAGCGTTCCCCAGTCATCTTATCTGTAATGCACTGCATCTCTACACTGTATTCTCACCCTGTCTCCTCGTGCAGAGTTATTAGCCCGATGCTCTGTTCTGCAGCACTTCATATCTCCTGTTAGGTTTATAACAAGACTGATAAGAATTCAAGGGGAGGGGTAATTCTTAACAAGCGCATTGGCAGGCAACCACCTTTCCTCGCAAATTTGTGAGCCTCGCTTCCTGTATGCCTCGCGCCCGGCGCTCTGCCGGAAACAGATGGTTCCCGGAATGTCCTCGAGCAGACTTCTGAGGAGCTGCGACTAGCCCGGGAGGCGCGTGAAGGGAGGGCGCGCGTTGTCTCTCAGACAAACTTAACTTCTTGTGCCTTTCTCTGTAGCGCTCCATCTTCCTGCTCCATTAGGATACTTAATAATAGTTCAATGTGTTTATGATGCCACGCAGTGAGTTCTTAAAGCAGCTTCAGTTCACTATCTTACTCACTAATAGAACATAGAGCGTGGTTGTTTTAGTGGTTATTATGATTATGATGTCTCTTGGCTTTGCAGTAGAATACAAACACTTATATGAAGAGCTGTAGTGGGAGCACCTACGCAGCATTTACCTACCTCATAATTTCTGAAAATAAAAGAAAACACAATTTCATTTGCATCCTCATGTCAGCACCACCAGTTCACCGCCCCTTCGTGATGCCGTGACTTAAAACAAACGCACCCTTGACGATATCCAGCTAGAGGGTAAACTGCAAAAGTAGCAGCCATGGGGGAAACGCGTGAGAAGTCTGTCAGTGGGAGAAACAGGAAGAAAAAAGAAAGAAAAACGTGACCCTGCAAATGGTGGGCCTAAATAAGTAATTTTTCAGTTTATCAGCGGTGTTGTTGCTGTACGGTCCATGCTGGCTTGAAAGTACGAGCACTTCCACAGCTATAGGGTACTGACACATTTTAAAACAGTACTTTTCTTTATTTCGATGCAGTGAATGAAGAAATTGTGAGACTGGGGAAAATGCATCAGTAAAGACAGAATCTTGGTAAAAGGTAAAACCCAAAAGCTCCAGGATTTAAAGTATTATAAAGAGGAGGAAAGGAACCAGAAACTGCCTCTAAACCAATCCAGGACTCTGGTGGCTGCAGACAGAGTGCAGAAAAACTGTTAAGGACTAACGTGCTGGTTTTAAAACTATTTAAAGCAAATTAATTTGAGGCTCAACTTGGAATTTGGTTGAAAAATCCTGATCAAAAGCCACCGCTGATTTTCTTTCTATAAATCAAGGTTAATTTAACTCATTAATCAAGTCTATCCGTTTGTTTGGACCTTCTGGTACCTCTCAAACAACCTAAAACAGAGGTCATACATTATGTTTTAGACTGGGAATTGTAGGCCACTCTGTCACAACCTCGGGCTAAGTTTACCAGTTTTTATTCCATCACTGCATCCCCTTTGATATAATCTATAGCATGAGAGCTTTCAGTACGGAACATGTCTTTTTTTCATGGGTCGCTGATATGACAAAACTTGGGAATCTTGGAGTTAAACGACATGACCGCTTCAGGATGAGACGTGTTTCCGGTTAGGTGGTTACAGATGGATGTTTATTGGTTACTACAGTCTAGCCCACTAAAAAAAAAAAAAAATTGGCAAGATCACGCATTCTTGATCTGCGTCAAGCTTAAAGAGCGCCTAAAAAGAGTAACAGAAGGGGAGCAGAGGGAGTTTGATGAACTGAAGTGTGGTCTGTGGTGGTTTCAGCACCGTGGACAGAAATTCAGCACCGTGGACAGCGAAGCGAAAACACCAAGTGCCGACCTTGGTGAGGCAATCATAGCACCGAAGTTGTGTAATTTAGGGACAGAGGCTACTGTAGACTATATACAGGGCAGCGATAATTGAATGATTGCGTGTATGAAAGATAGTAATGCAAGGATAATTAGGCAAAGATTTTTAAGCGCGATAAAGAGAGAGGGCAAACTATCTGCTCAAAAAAGCGAATCCAGGTACATTGTAATGTTACTTTATACACCTTTTCACTCAATAGTGCATTTCACCATGTGGTATTTCCACTGAAGAATTTCAGTACTTCCTTCACCACTGGCTGTAAATCATCAAACCCTAATCTGTGAAATGTAGCCTATATACGGACCCTTATTCAACATCTTTGCAAAAGGCAAAGAAGCACCAACAATTTAGAAACCCTGACCCATATAAGAGCACGCAACAGTGCGAAAGTACCCTCTCCAATTAGCCTGCTGTAATCCGTAGCTCATCCCTGTATTATGGCAGCCTTGTTTTACACCCAGTACTTTGATCCGAACTTCGAGGTACCTGACGATCAGACTCTTTGTTACAGAGCACGCCAGGGCTAATCTCACTGACCCGGCGCAACCTTGACCACCCACTCCCCCGGCCTTGTGCTTGGCTCATCGCCGCCCCGGACACACAAGCTTCCCGGGAGAGACAAAAGAGCCCGCTTGATCGTTTCATCAAACGCGTCCCCGCAGTAAGCGCAAGTGCGCGCAGCCGACCTCCCACACGTCCCAGCAGAGGGGATGAGGGGGAAGTCGATGCAACAGCGCCAACACAGTCAATGATCCATAAACAGGAGCAAATAGGCGAGTCGGTAATGAGGGACTTTATTTGAACTTTATATAACAATAAGACGCTATTTTTGGCTTGCTGCGGAAAGAGTCAGACATGGAACTCCTTGATGGATGGACAAGTAAAGCGTGACACGAAAAGATTCCAAGTCTGCTTTAAGATATTTTAGTGTCCGTTTACCCTCGCTGCTTATAAAACAAACAAAATATACGTATATAAACGTATATAACCCCCCAGTTTCAAGACAGATGCTTTTACTCTCAGTCCAAAGCAATGGACAATAAAATACACACAAACACTTTAACTCAAACAGAGAGAGAAAGAGGAGAGAAGCACCTTTTACCGCCCCCCCACCCCTCCTCCTTCTCCCCTCTATCTCTCGTTTTCGCCCCCCTCCTCCCCAACTCCCTCTCTCTTTCTCTCTAAAAAAAAAAAACGGCAAGGAGGCGCGACTCGCAGGGCCGCACATAGCTGATCAATATTCGATTTAGTTGCTAATTTAGGGCCTTTCTATAGCTGTCATCCCGTGATGTATGAGTCCTAACCCGAGGTCGCCGCGGAAAAGAAGAAGAAGAAAAAAAATAAGAAAAAAATCAAACACCAGTCAACTTTTCACTTAACAATAGAGGGACTTGAATATTATTTATGGGCGAAAGACCCACTTTATGGGTGAATTGCTCCTATCGCTGGTGGGATGATGAAGCGCCTTGTAAGTACATGCCACACAGGCTTTGACACCGGCGTAAACAGACATGCAGGCAGGGGAGAAACATGTAAACACGCGGGGAAGCACGCTGCTTTTAAAACAGGCGCAAAGAGGGAAATATTCATATCAGCAGACGTCAATATTTCAGTCTCTCGGAGTTCACAATGCAATTTGAACGCACACATTTGATTAATGGCGTTCGTGTGATAAAGAGATCCCTCCACCCCAAGCTCACTCGCCCGCGATCACGTGCACGAGTCGTGGGCTCGCACGTGCACGCAGGCAAGTTTAGAATGACACAAAAGATATCCTATTTGACACGCGGACTAATATTATATATTATGGGCCTAATTGTTTTGCACATTGCTTTGTGCGCACACACAAGGACACCCATCACATCTGAATGCTGCTGCTTTATTTTGCCACTTAATGTCTTCCCGATCGATCACTGTACTAAGGATGTTATCAATAATTTGAAAGCTTGATTAACTTCAACGTTTCCATAACAATTCTACCACGTTTATTCTCTCTCGAATTTTTAATTAACGCTTGCTTAATTAGTTCGAGATCGTTTGAGAGTGAGATACTTTGTTTTAGGGGGAGGGGAAGGAAATTAACATAAAAATCTCTGCTGATAAATTGATATATTATCAGGAAAGAAATGTTGTAGGAATTTCTAGGCGGAACGAGTCATAAACAGACATCCATCAAAATAAGACAGCTTTAGACAATGTATAATTCTTTGGCAGTATAATTTAATTATTTAATGACTATACTACTCTAATTTCTTCAAATAATGAGGCTGTATGTTCTTTCTGCCTGAATTACTCATAGACAAAAAGAACAATGCAGCGTAAACAGGAAACTAACTTCCTCAGGTGACAAATTATTTTTAGGAAAAACCAGCCAGTGGCACATATGCTATATGATTTGCTGGCCTGCTACTTGGTCAAACCAGCATCATCTCACTTAATTAAAAAGTGAATTGTCTCTATTAGGGAAAAATGGTTAAAAAAACAAAACAAAACAAAATTTAATAATTTGTACAAATGCAGATCTTTACCAAATCTGGCAGACAAACCACTGAAATTGTTGACAGATATTTCTGTATATTTGAGTGGCAATTGATCTTTAAATGAAAGCAGTAGGCTGGCATGTAAACCACTGAATGAATAAAAGGCATTTTAATTAAAGTGATTAGTTAAGGAATCAATGAGCTGGCACTAGCAGAGCTCACAGGGAGACCTGGGATCAGCTAATGGAGCAGTAGAACTCCAAAGTAAGCTTTTATACCCCTGCTTTGACTACAAACTCCTTTTGTTATTGGCTCGTTTCTGCAAGTGTAACCTCCCAAATCAGAAAGCAAGGAATGTTTTAAAAAGCCACTCAAGTGCCAGACAAAACTAACTAAATATTTACAATAATTGATGACGCTCTGCATTCTTTTGGATTATTTTCTGTGGCGTATTTCAAAAACAGGAGTGGCTGTTTATCGCATAGGAGCTATGTATGAATTTTTTTGCATGGCCTATACATAGCTGATTCAGTGTGTTTACCAATCTCTTTGCATATAAACTAGAATATGGAGAGTGGGAGTGTGCTTATTGGCTGCTGCCAGCTGCCATGCAGGCCCCTTGTTGTTTGGTGAAAGTGAGAATGTGATTTCCCCAGACCCTGCTCCCTGGGGATACCTGACTTTCACTGCCATCTCCCCAGAACCCCACCAGTTATACGGACAGGTCATTGATGCACACACACATGCGCACACACACACACTCCCTCCCTGCCTATCTTTCAATCTCCCTTCCCTAGATAGGCCCCCGCTGCCATATAAAGGCCACATTTCCCTGGTCATTACTGGTGAGTCACAGAGAATCTCTCACCTCACTGTATACACAATAATCAGATCAAACCTGGAATTACCATCATTATAAATATTGCAGGAGGTGAATCATAAGGAAACGACCCTGTGAATAATAGGCAACACTGCCAACGAGAGTTGTAATTGTAAATCTGATTCTACCCCTAAACCACATGCTGTAATGAGCACCCAGCATTGTTTAAATGACTCAAATGAAATTGATGCCGATTCACCAAGCATGAATGACAGCTCATATGAAGATGTGTGCTGGGAATGAGATATGATGGGGGATCTGAGAATGTGGGTGTGTGCATTTGTGTTGTGTGTGGCAGTGCGTGTGGATAGTAGTGGCCCTTGAATGGGGTGTTTAACAGTGGTATTAATAATCTCCATGATCTATGAGCTCGTCTGGTGTCAGTCAGCCATTAGAGAGACAGACTCTCTGTGTTCTCCACACCTCGTTTCCTCTCCCCCCCCCGAGATAATTGTGTGTTAATGGGTGAGGAGGGTGGACGTGAGGGGGATTAGAGGCAGGGGAGGTGGGGAGGGAGGAATAGAAGGATTATCAGGGAGATGGGTCATTGTTAATAGAGGAGATGATTAGGTGCAATAACTGGCCCTGCCTGGTCACAGAAATAGTGGAGGAGATGTTTGGCAATAATTAGAGGTCAAACACTGCACTAGAATGGAAAAATAATTACAAAGGTGAGAAAAGGCTGACCTTTTTGTGCAAGGCATATCTGCGATTGTGATAATGAGGGAGTAAAAGGTAATAGTTTGCTTGTGTTCCTGTGAAATTGGGAAACCCAAAGCCAGGTGAGGTAGCCTAAAGCCATTTATAGATCCTAATCTGGGTGGAATGAGCCGTGAGAGGAAGAAGGAACTAAAGTACACTGACTAACAGGTCTCCCTTCGCACCCTTCTCCAACTCCCACTCTCCCAACCCTACTTTTCCTCTTCCTCATTTCCTCACTCCTTCCAAGCCCTCTTTCCACCAATAACATCTACAAAACAAAGTTGCCTGGCATTGACGGGACCCCAGAGGCTGTCAGCAAGAAAAGGAGGGACTCACCCCCAGAAAAAGAGGTAAGAAAGGGAATGAGTGGGGGTGGGGGGGTGAGGAGACCGAAGCGTTTCTAATTTAAATAAACCCTTTGGCAGACTGAAACTGGCAGCGAGCTTCCCCTTTGCTTGCAAGGAAAAGATGGAGAAGAAAGGAAAAGGGGAAAAGGGGAAGGAAAAGGGAAAGGAGATAGCTGGATATTGAGATGTCTCTGTGCTGGTTTGCTTATCCACATGGGAGAGTTAGAGGCCAAAGGAGAGGAAAGTAGAGTGGGGGGATATATAGACTGAAGTGGAATAAGATAGGGAGCTAGAAGGAGCAGAGCTGGGACACAAATAACAGGGAAAAACACTGACAAGATACACAGGTAAAGGGAGAGGAGAGTAGGAAAGAGCTGTGAAAGTTAGGTAATAGTGTGTGTGTGTGTGTAGAGAGAGAGAGAACAGATAGAGGTACGGTCCATCTGTTGGGAAGAGTTCATCCATCCTACCCTATTGAAGAAACAGAGAGAAAGAAAGAAAGTAAAACAGGGTTTCTCAGCAGTGGGTCCCATCAGTCTCATCTCATCAAAACTTGGCTGAAGTTTTTTGGATGGCTCCCAGCTCCAATCTACTAAAGGCGCCACACTCTTCTCCGTCACACTGTCTCCCCCTGTCTGTCCCTTTGGCTCGTCACAGCAGTGGCCTGCTTACTGGGCTATACGCTCCTAATCGGCTGCCACAGAGAGAGGAGCTGCAGCAATACAGGCTATAATCAAAAGTTTAGTTTGTCTGGCATTTGTTATGTTAGATGAGAAATATGTGACAATAGGAAAACTGCACAGGCAGGGGATGAGAAGTAGAAATGATAGATCTGAAAACACTGAAAAGCAACAAGACCACAATTCAAAACACCAACATTTTTATGTTGGCAACATTTTCTGTTCTGATCTACAGTGATTTTTTTTTAAAAAAACACTTATACATGATACAGAATTTTTTTTTTTTAAATAAGGAAAAGGCTGTATTTTTTCTAATGTCTGACTTACTGTTTATAGTTTGCCTTACATTGTCTGAAGGTCATCTAGGTATCCTTTTTTATTTCCCACCACATCACTTAACATAATGTTTGATTAAGGACCATGCTTATATGCATATAGACTGGCTATTATAGGTATATTACTTGACATGAATGGCTTGACACGAATGTTGACAATATATGACAAGATGCGATTACACAGTCCCTGGATTAAAGGTTCGTGTGTGTGTGTGTGTGTGTGTGTGTGTGTAGGTCCACAGGTAGGGGCAAAGTCTGCAGGATAGATGGAAAGGCAGGAGAGAGAAAGAAGGGGAGAGAGACTCCCGACCCCCTCCTTCAAACATACACACCGAGAACTGGCTCCAGCTCTGGCTTCGCTGGAGTGGAGAACCATAAATCTTCATATAGCGGCTGTTTTGATTAATGCAGCCGAGTCGAGCTAGGGGGCTGGACCTATCCCATTACGGCCTAATGGAAGATGGAGCGGCGCTGTCTCCACCACTAGGCCCCTGTCATTTGTTCCACTTTGCAGTCCATTTGGCCGAGAGACTACAAGCCACTCCATCAAAAATATTTTCAGAGTTAATTTCCGCCCGCTTAATTCGCCTTGATTCGGATTGCGTATCGAATGGCAGGATCGATTTTCGCCTGGCGTCTAAATTAAATAAAAGAGAGGGGGGTATACTTTAAGTCTGCATTTTCTTTCTTTTCTCTTTTCCATTCCATTCTTCCACCTCTTTTCCAGCCATCCTTTACCATGAGCCCACTGATTCCTTTTTACGATGCATCTCATTTCCTCTTTTCTCTCACATTTTGATAGACTTGTGTTTGCAGAGGAGGAGGCGTGGATCTGACTGTAGTTACAGATGAAGGAAAGATAAGTTAGGTTGGATGGATTTACAGGTTTTCTATAAATGGGGAATTCAAGAAAGAAAGAAGCTCACTTGACAATGCAATGATGTCTCCACAATGTGTAGATCCTGAAGAACATTTGGAAAACATGGAGTGAAGAAGAATTGGACAGGCCTACATGAGAAAAGTGGGGTAAATTAGGGGCATCGGGGTATAGAGGGGGTGAAAAATAATAGGGGGGCAAAGTATCAAAAAAGAAATGAAAAGAGGCAAAAAGCACAGTGACAAATTGGTCGAGTGTGTCGTGAATTCCCTTTTAGATTTAAAGCCGCGTGTAGCCTATCGTCATATCTTTCCAGAGTAATTTATTTTCTCATTTCTCTCTCTCCCCCTCACTACCCTTCTCCCTCTCTGTGTGAATTTATCTGGTAGTCACGTGGCCAGAGGAGGGGGGAAAAGTCAATAAAAGTCTCTGGTGACAACTGTTTCCCCCTTGGTCTCTCGTCTCCTTCTTGCATTATCTCTCTTGTTTTGTTTTCTATTTGTTTATTCACTAAAGGTGCTTTGCTCCTCCCTATTTCCTCATCCTTCGCCTGTGTTTCCTGTTTCGGATCCTCTCTCATATCATAGGACTACAAGCCTATACCTATTCCTCTCAAGAGAGGCCTATTGATTTTATTCTTCCACTAACAGCAAGCCCCACACTTTGAAATTACAAATTCAGGAAGCTGTAGAATCCATCTCTTGTATCCACCTCAGAAATATTTCAATAATCATCAAAGAGTTCTCAAAGATTTACCAGTTGGAGATGAAGGCCAGTAAGTTTTGGCTCAGAAAAATGACACCACATTTAGATTGCTCAAATCAACAAAGGAATTAATGTTGAACTAATTTGATTTTATTACACTGACAAATCTAGGAGTGCATTTATAGCCTTGAAAGTCAATCTACGGACAGGCAAAGCAACCACAGTTACCAGTACTTTGATATATCACAATATAATTCTAACTCAGCCAATACATCGCCCATTTTTAATCAAGTATGTATAATGTATTAACAGCTTTTTAATGTATAGACAGATTTTTCTAGTGGTACCTGGTCAAAGTGGAGTTCATTTGCAATGTAACAGAGTAGTTTAAAAACTGTGATACGATTATACTCTTTATCCATCTGAAAGCACCAACTTTATTTTGATTTTTAAAATGTATTAGAGCTCAACTCTTTTTAAAAAATACTTGTGTTTATAAAAGGAGTACTTGCAAATATATTTGTATCAGAGATTTCAGTATCAGTTTAAAAAAAATCTGGTCCATTTAAGTCTTGGTTCATATAAGTCTTGTTGCATATGCAAGCGCATCTTTTTGCAGGATGTAGGGGTGTGTAACCTTTATTTAAGTGGTCGTATTAAAACTTTAAGAGTCTAAGCATAAGATTCCTATGTGGTGTAGTTTGTGTGAAAATTATTCAAATGAAACAGCAATAAATGTTTTTACAGAAAAAGTAAAAAATGCTTTAGATATTAATGCTTTAGTTGGTGTTGTTTTTTTCAAATTAAAAAGGGTCTTTGATATTGTTGTCCTTCAAACACTATTGTCTGGGTTTAAAAAAAATAAATTTCTCTTCCTTTGGACCAAATCCAATTTGGCAAATAGAATTCATTGTGTATCTGACAGTGGTATCAAATCTCCTTACCTCGATTATAAAGTAGGAGTACCTCAAGGCTCAATACTAGGACCAATTTTACTTTCTTTATATATTAATGACTTACCAAAGGTTTGTCCAAACATCAATATTCAGTTGTATGCAGACAACGCTGTTATTTTTACACAGGCAAAGTCTGACATGGAAGTTTTAGAAAAACAGACAACACCTATGAACTGTATTCATGAGTGGCTTACAAAGTCATGCCTACTACTTGATAAAAAAAATTTTTTTTAAAGTTTGCATAATTTTCTCAAAATGACCAAAATCAAGAATAAGTTCAAATGTCTTCCTGAAAGGAGCACTTCAAACTTTACATGAAGTTAAAAGTCTTGGTGTCAGTCTAGGTTCCACCTCATCATTTAATAACTATCTAAGATCATTAATTTCAACCTACACAATTTTAGGCAAATTAGATCATCACTGCCAGAAAATGCAGCTAGAATGTTTTTCTATTCTATGAATTTTTTCTCATATAGAATACTGTTTCACTAATTGGTCACTGGCAAGTATTACCACTTTAAAACCCATGGAATATTTATTTTAAAAATTAGTGGTACAGATGGAAACTAGCACTTCAGTTCATTCTGGTATATTTCCATTGAGATGTTCATTAATATGAACTGTCTCTTTTAAATAAATGAATTAAAAAAATTCTGAATTGCCTATAACCGTCAAATACATGTATTAAAAGTATAATATGTGCCTGTGAAATGAAGTAAATCAGAACTCTATAACTAAAAAAATATAAATGCACTCTATATAACAACAACAATAATTATAATAATACACTGCTAAGTTCAAACTAAAGTGTTTATGTATGGAAACTCTTGAAACACAGTGTCCAGAAGCTTATGGCTCATGCTACTGATGAGCTGAAAGGCTTGATAAAATGGAAAGGTCTGCACTCTGGGTATCCTCAGGGGGTTTGCACTTCCACAGCAAACAGGACTGATGGCTGACCCACCCAATATGACTTGCTCACTCAGCCCCTCCAATATCGGTGTCTCTATTTCAGTCGCCACATCTGTTATTGTCTGATTCTTTAAGAAAAAAGTGGTTGAGCAGAGGATAATGAAATCAAAGTCCAACACACACAGTCAACAAGCCCCAAGAAACACAATGTGTCAATATTAATCTCCCTGACAGAAAGTCGAAATATAGCATCTGTCACACATCATCTTCCCTCTCTCCTGTCTTTCTTTGGAGTGGAAAAAGATAGAGAGGAGGTGGTACTGGTGAGAGTGAAGACGGGGAAGTTGTTGGAAATTGAGGACATGGACCGGAAAGGGCAAAAGACAGTGGGTTTCCAAGAAATATTTTGTTTGAGGTATAGCCACCTGAAGTACTGGGACAAAGAGAAGATGACACATGGTTTGTTTACAAAAATGAAATCTTGAGTATTTTTGGTCTTAAACTCTAATTACATAGACTTAATAATTTAGGTATAGACAGCTAGTACATTTTCTTTTCCAAGTCTATTTGGACCCTAAACTAGAAAAAAAATGTTCCCAGTAATGAACCCAAGATCCCAGTTCCCAGTAACCTCAAGATCCAAGCACATAAAATAGGGCTTGAATGTTTCTGAACCCTTTAGAATTTCGTATACATCTGCAAAAATAAGACCTAAAGCATCCTTAAAGTAAAACAAATGAGAAAATCAGAGCATCAACGATGTAGTAGCTCATGATCATCACAATTCACAGGTTATTGTAATTTGTGGAGTACGGAAAGAAAGTTATAATGAGAATTAGCCTCCTGAGAAGTCAAGGAGACTCGCAAACAGTAATATCTAAGACAAATTTCACCTATATTGGAACAATACTCTACGAGAGCAGTGATTCTTAAGAAAGCCAAAAAGTGCAGCTGTAAAATGACAAACATGACCTTGACCTTGAGCACAGTTTGGGCAAAGTCCATTAGGTGATCATTGTGCACCAGTTTCACTAAAGTCTGAGCTGTAGGAGGAGAAGCGATTCTTGTGAACTGTAGAGGAGGGACACCTCACCATTGCATGAGCTCATCAGTCCTTCAGCTAGGAGAGCTAAAAATATTAGTAATTTAATCTTCAAGAATCAAATATTACATATCTGAGGAGAAAAAGTATTTCAGTATCTGGTGTGACCCCACTTGTGCAACAATAAATGCATTTATTGTTCAGCCCTGCATATCAACATAGCCCACTTCTCTTTAACTGCTTCCAGCTCTTTTGATGGGTGTCCTCACAGAGACCGCTTACGTCAAATCTTTCCACAACATTTTAGCTGTACTAAGGTCAGGATTTTGATTTCACAATTCCAAACCATGATCTTCTTTAATTATTATTTGGTAGAAGGTTCAGAAATTTAGGGTCCAACTTTAAATTTTTTAAATTTAGTTCACAGACAGACATTTTCCCTTCCCGTTTCCCTTCGTGACTTCTTAAACTATTACACAACTTTCTCTTGAAGCGGCCTCTGCTGATCAACTACAGATGGAGAATTTGAAAATGCTGAATTTCTTCAAGTGGTAAAAAAAAATCCACTGTTTAGAGATGGTTTTGTAACCTTTTCCAGCCTTGTGAACATAAGTGGCTCTCTTTCTTGGGTTCTAAGAAGTCTCTCGTGTTCCTTCCATGACACATTTTTCAAAACATCCAGAAGATGATGATAAATTGATGTTCTTTAAATAAAAACAGAGGGCCCCTACATCCTGCTGCCTGACAGTATCAGACTCTAATTTTACCTTCAAATTAAAAGCCAATTGAGGTTCATATACTTCACCACACATAGATATTACATATCTGTGTGTAAATACCACTACACATTTAAGATCAAAATGGTAAAAGCAACAAGTCTGTGTGAGACACAAGCTTTCTGACTCCAGGGCAGAAAAACTAATATTTCTGTTGTAACAAGATGCTTAAGGGCAGCGATCACAACACAAGATCTCTTGGTGATGAGATATAAAATGTCCTTGTATATTTCATCAGCTTTCCCATGCTTGAGCTTTCTCCTCCCCATGCACATCCCTTCTGCCATCCTTTATTTATCCTTCAATCACCCAAGACTCTCTCTCTCCCTTTTCAACCTGTTATCGCTTTCTCCCACTCATTTCACCCAGAACATTTTCCTTTCTTTCATTCTCTCCCCATCTGCTTCCTATTCCTCCCACCTCTCCTCTGCCTCCCTCCCTCTCTCTGTCGTTGGGACACTTCTCTTGGTCCTTTCTGTATCCCTCCACCCTGCCTCTACACCCTCTTTCCCCTCTTTCCCCTGTGATGAATGAGTCTGTCTGCTGGGTGCAGTTCATATTTACTGAGCAGGGGAGCGCACACTGTCAGTCTCTCTTGCCCTCCACATCTCTATTCCTCCACTAAAGAGACAGAGAGAGCAAGAGGTTACAGTGGGATGAGAGGAGGAGGGAGACCAATGCAAAGAGATCCACTTCAGCAGTCACCACGATAGCAGCTGACCTGGTGGAGAACATGTTAGTATGGACTAGCATAGTTTCTCAAATGCTAGCATTTGGTGCCTGAGTGAGAGAGTAGTCCTCCATACCTCTCAACCAGCCTGTCAATGTGGTGATGCTAATAGGGAATAAACAGCGTCTTTCCATCCTTTTATGTGTAACTCGGCAGCCCACTCTCAGTTTTCTCTCTCCTTCCTTTGTGTGAGCCATGCTTTTAGGCAAAGTGGACTTGAGAGAGAGAGTAAGAGCCGCTACCAGCAGCAGCTTACCAAAGGCCCACAAAATACCTGGTTTCATCTACGCCCACATGCAGCAGTGTGTTGCGGCGAGTCAAACTGTGTGTTTTGACCCGTGTGTTGACCCTTTCATGAATGAGAGGAGTGGATATGGGCCTACCAGAGCCCAAAGGGACAGGCCAAGAGCCGCCGCAAAGCCCTGCAGAGCCACCATCTCTTCCCACACACTGACCTCCGAGGCCAGCCAACACCAAAACCACTGTAGCGTGACGACATCTGTGACACCCAGCGCCAACGCACACAATGTGTTCCCCTGCCAAATTGACAAAAATATAGACAGTAAATACAAGGAAAATTGGATAGCTCAAATTACATCACAAAAAGAAAATCCTCTCAACTGGACTTTTATACGATTCAGTATGGGGTAATTTAATTCTCCATCTGTAACCTAAAACACTACCAACTCTCTGTCAAAGGTGGCTGATTGAAAATGTTTTTTGCCATTTGGCTTTGGGATGGGTAAACCTAAATAAATGTAAGGTTTTATGTTTTCAATTTGTTGATGATTCGCATTAGACTCTCAGCCATTGTAGTGCTTCTATATCTTCACTGATAAAACTTAATGTCATTGTAAACATTCAAATAATACAATTGTATGTCAGAATCCAAGAAGAACAATGAAAGAAAACCAAGAGAAAACAGGTGGAGGAGAGGAAAAGAGCAGAACACTGGGGGGGGGCATCATGCCATAATCATCTGAATATTAGGGAAAATTGGACATAGGAAAGGCGAAAATTGGATATGGGAAAGATTTCTGCAGAGCAGAGAAAAGGCTGAATGCATCAAATGTGAAAACAATGACAGATATCAAAACGGATGGAAACAAATGCAGGCCCCTGTGGATAAATCACTGCTGTAAAATCTCTTTTACAGATCCTAAAAGCCATCTTCAGCCAACAAATGAGAAGGTCAGAGGTCTTACACGGGGAGCGCTGTAAGATGAAGCAGCACTGTTTATGATGAGGGAGGCGGTATAATGTTGCTTTACAATGGAACATAAAACACATTTTCTACATACAGTGCTGACCACAGGTTCATTCTATATCATAGTTGGAACAAACGGTCTAAACTTTTGAGTAGGAGACATTTCCCGTGCTCACCCATTCCCCGAAGCATCCTTTCCACAGCTATCCATTTCCCCCTGGTGTCTCAAGAGAGGAACTACTGCAGTTTCAAAAGGTGGTCGTTTTGGGAGAAATCTTCAGCCAGTTTGCCTGGTCTAAAACTGGTGCAGGCCTCAAACTGTGTCACTCAGCCGAGGATGAGATACACACAACACCATATGGAAAGGGTAAACAATAACACCTTTATTTATCAGGATGCATTCTCTCCCATCCTGTGTTTGTGTGCGGCTCCCCCGCCCTTCTCATCCCTGGATCATATTTGTCCATCTGCCTGCCACGCCGATGGAACATTCCAAAAATGGCTGCTGTGCAATCTATCTCAATTTTCCAAATCTATTAACTTTCTTTGTGTGGCCTGCCTCTCCTCGAGCCCGATCTTTAAAAACCGTGGTTGTTGAACAATTATGATAACTGCAACAGGGGGAATTAGAGAATCCACCCATTCATCTCTCTGCCCCTCCTCCACACAGACATGACACGGCTAAATGAAAAATGGACACACTTTAAGAAGTATTGATTCTAGCTTTAAACAAAGGTACAGTCAATATTATTTACTCCTAAATATATCTTTGTTATCTGTGCTGGAATCGTAGTTACTACTCTGTCCTCTAATTGCGGACATAAAAATAATAGACCAATTCCCACTGAATTGACCGAGATAGGTTTGGTTGTGGCCCTTGTCCCAGTGATGCATATCCTGGGTGTAAATGAACGTGAACAAGGTTTTCCTTTGATGACTGCCCTACTAGAGGTAGATATATAGTTCAATCCAAATAGGAAATAAAGAGAAAAAGACACAAAGCAATGCATTTCAAACATCTGAAACAGAAAAATAACCCGTTTTTCTTATTTCCACTTTTCTATACATTGTTTTCAAAATTGTTTCCCTCTCACAGAGCATTGTCATGTGTTTTTAGATTTTTTTTTTTCTTAAGAAATATTCCATATGCCCCCCTGGGTTTTCTTTTGTCATGTGCAAAATTTAAGTTTGCATTGTTTTTTTAATCATGTTATTTCTTGTCTGCTCTATAATCTAAAACTTCTTCCTGTCAAAACAGGCCTTTGGATTTCTCGTGCTAGTCCGTTCATCTTTTTGCAGACACAATCAGGCAAGCACAATAACTACACAAAGTATCATTTATTGCTACTTTTCAGAATACTATTTCCCAAAGCAAATAAAAACTGTATAAATATGCTGCTGACCTTATGGCTTTAGTACCATTCAGGTGTATATAAACATTTTTTTCTAAAAACAGAAGTTGTTATATGCTTTTTTTTGTTTTTTATTAACAGTTAGGTCCATAGGTCTTTGGATAGTGACATATTTATTATAAGTGCACACTTTCAGCTTTATCAAAAGTATTGAATTAACTGTTTATTAATTACACCAATTTTTATCCACAGTTCCCCATTTTCAGAGGCTCAATAGCAACTGCATAAAAGGACATCATTTTAAATATAAGGATTGTTTGTAAACTTGGATGCAAACCTTTGCAGTCCATGGTCAACATTAAATTCAGCATTTCCTACCTTGAGATGGTCTGCTAAGCATTTACTGTAGCCATACCTACAGTTACTGCTTGTTTGTGGGTCGTTCTGCCTTTATTTTTGTCTTTGAAAACTGAAAAGAAGCCTTGAGTGGGTTGAGATTGGGTGACTGACTTGGCCATTGAAGAATATACAATTTCTTTGCCTTGAGAAACTTTAGGGTTGTTTTTGCAGTTTGCTTTGGGTCATTATACATTTGCACAATGAAGCACCACCAATTATTTTTGCAGCATTTGGCTGACCTTGTGCTCTTCACAGTTCATCATGTTACTTCTATCAGCATTCACATCATAATCATCATCGAAAAACAAAACTATTGAGCAACCATACATGTCCATAACACTGCCTCCCCCATGTTTGACAGATGATGTGGTATGATCTGGGTCAGGGTTAACCTCTAAGTGAGCTATTTCTCTCCTTTTCCATACGTTTCTCTCCCCAACATTCTCGTACAAGTTAATCTTGATTTATTTATTTTTTACCAGAACTGTGCAGGCCCTTTTATATGTTTTCTGTCTAATTCTAAAAAAAAAAAAAAATCAAATATCTTTTCCAGATAGCATGAATTTTGCCTCAGGCCTGTTACCATCTGTATGGCCTCTCACCACTGGAGACTGTGTGATAGAAACTGAATAAGTGCTACAGCCTTAGAGTCCTATCCCACACCTTGCAGTGAGCCATCTTACATAATTTTGAATATATTTTGAACTCCTGCACCTTCTCGTTGGTTTGCCAACACACAATTCATGAGGCTTGCATCCTCATGAATTATAGAAATTCCCTCTACACTGGGAGAAATCGAGGTACCATCTTTCCCAGTACCACTATTAAATAACATGTTATACCTGGTGACAGCAGATCCACAAACAATTTCCTGGCTATAGGATGAGAACGGGAATGTTTATTCTTCTTGTTCCTTATAGCCTGTTGATCTGCTTCACATGCTGGTCAATAACTTTCTGGTGTTTCCTACAAAACAAACATCAGTCATCAGTACTGGCATTTAGTGCTTTGGTATTTACAAAATAAAGCCCTATTTTAATTTCAGGATGACATTTTTTCTTACCTGTTTTGCATTCAGATGAAAATTAAAACCTTTGGGATAATGAAGTTATCAAGAAGAACTGCTTAGAGACTGGAAAATCTTAATAATTCAGCTCTGCTTTTTATTGTAGTCCAACAATGATGGGAGCATTAGGAGTTTTCTCCTCAATATGGGTCTGTGAGGGCACTTAAATTACAGCATGTAAAATCTTAC
This sequence comes from Pterophyllum scalare, assembly GCA_024447675.2. Taxonomy (NCBI): domain Eukaryota; kingdom Metazoa; phylum Chordata; class Actinopteri; order Cichliformes; family Cichlidae; genus Pterophyllum; species Pterophyllum scalare. The sequence continues at coordinate 378 of JAMQGT020007496.1, read as the reverse complement.
TGTTAAAAAAATAATAACTTTGTGTTGAATAGCACAACCCACCTGCTCTGTCTTGAAAACAAATTTACATGAGGTCTTGTGTGAATGTGCATGGTTTACTGGTGATGAAACAACAGTTGTGTATTAGAAACTAGTCTGAATATGTATGAAAATGTAACTAGGCATTGACTGTGACTGTATGAGTTCTCACTAACCTGGTTTAGGTTCAGCAGCAGAGTGCTTTTTTTTCTGAAACTCGCAGGGGTCGACTGTTTGCTACAGCAGGAAATACAGCCAAAAAATAGATGCTGAAATAGCAAAACAAAAGCTGAATCTTCCAAACAACCCTGTTCTGATCTGAATGAAACAATATATTCCAATGAGAAAAAAGCAATACGT
>JAMQGT020007494.1:0-55054 GCA_024447675.2 Pterophyllum scalare | reverse complement strand
TATCATTTGGTACAGTCGTATTGCTTACACATTATAAAATATTCTGATATTGATTGGGTCCAAAAAAAATTGACCCTTAATTTGGCAAAAAAAAAGGCAAAATATAACAAAATGGACATAATTGCACATGATTATTACAGGCTTAAAATAAAGCACTACTCAGGACTACCTTTCACTGCTCCATCGATACCATAATCTTTAATGCCTCCTGCCAAAACAGCAAGATCTTGTCAAAATCTTCTCAAAGAGGCATCAATCCTCTCCTCTGCATTACTATCAGTCTGGAAGACAAGCTATCTAGACTTTGCTAAAGCTCCAGAATGCATGTAAATGAGAGCCCCTGGCTTTACTGTGCACACATGCTTACAGACTTTGGTGCAAAAAAAAAAAAAAAAAAGCATCACTGCTGCCACTGGCTTTTCAGATTTTAGTCAGTTGGTGTTGTTTGGAATTATAGGGGGAAATCCTGTTTAAATAACAATGACATAATGCCACTTCTCATGCATGTGAGACACATGTCTACTAACCCACTAACCCACCTCACAAGTGGGGCATTTAGGGAGTTCACTTAGCTGTAAGGGGCTTTTCACACACGCGCACAAAAACATGAAACTGTAAGTGAGAAAAGCAAGCCTGTGAAGCTTTTCAGGAAAATCACTTTAACAGCATGACTGCTATTTGACTTTTGTTAATAATCCTGCTACCATTAAAGTGCAGGAACTTTGAGTCATGCCATGTGGATGTAAGCCTTGTCTATATTTGACATGACAGATCATCCTGGAGCAAATTTTTACATGTTCTGGTTGGACGGTTGAATTTAACAATTTCCCAACCTTCTGATTTCCCATTTCAAAATGTGTATTTCCAGCCCTTATATTCAGTATTAATTTAGGATCAATAGCTATTCTTTAGGTTCTGGGGGAAAAAATAAAGCAGTAGATTTACATAATTGTGTGAGTTGTAATACAGCATACAGGATGGGATCCTTCTGTAGACTTCTTTTTGGCTCAGATTTACCCCCTACACACATACAGACAGCATAACATCTGTCCAGCAGTTTTTGGGTTTTTCTGCTGTTGGTTTTTTCCTACCCTCGACTCTGAACAGCTGTTAAACTTTCTTAAACTTGCTCTACACACATCCAGAGCTAAGAAGAATCAAATTTAATGTCTGTCTCTTGTACTTGATCATACAGTGGATTCGACTTCTGAAATCTAGTACCAGAGGTCATAGCATAATGTTTCCATTGTTTTATAGCATGCATTACAAAGGAAATTGAAAACCAAAGCCAGAGAATGTGAATATCTTTTTTTTTCTTTATGAAATGAAAGTCGTTAGGAACCGAAATTTTCTGCTTATCTCCCAATGAAGAGCTGAACTGTATACGGATAGATGGATAACACTTTAATCAGGCAGCCTGAATGAACTATATCTCCCTCAAGTGCATATCAAATGCATAATCTAATGTGTATATGTATCCGGTGTATGCAGCCTCCATGATGGAAAAATGTTCATACTAATTAGATTGCAAGCAATCCAATACTCATAAGCATGAGTCTATATGTAATCCATTGTGAGCCACTGCTTCCAGTATTAAACCACAAATCTGCTTCTCACAGACACATTATTGTTGGCATCCATTCAGCAGGTGACCACACACTTCACAATACTTGATTAAAACCATCCAGACAGTTATCTCTGGGGGTACATCTTCACAGAGGAGGCATTTGCATGTCTATATTTCTCAATCCAGGCCCTCAGCTCACCATTAAGGGAGAGTATCAGAATCTACCACTATCAAAAAGACAGTTTAAATAAGTAGCAAGAGGAGTGTTTCTGCTCAAAATGGCAATGATAATGGGATGCGTATGCTGTAACCCCACACACAAGTTCAGTAACAATTCAGAATTGCTTAGCAGCTGATTCCACCACTGAAAGGGATATGCATCTTTACTTAGAGAGAAAGAGAGAGGGAGAGTGTGTATAGGCAGTCCTCCCCAGTGTCTGGCTGAAGGCCTCCCTGGTGGATTATGTTACCCAACAATGGCAGTGGCCTTTCACAGTTGGAGCATGCTCCAGTAGCTGGAAGGCATACGACCATGTCTCTCTTCCCATTTTGCTCACTCTCCCACCAGAATTGACATTGTTCCCTGGCAAAAGCAAGTCTAATGTATGTCTTTATATTAACAAATGTGTGCTCTAATTTCTGGTGAGAGGAAAATACATACACCAGAGTGTAAATGACATTATACACAAAGTGTTTTTGAAGAAAAAAAGGGGGGGGACTTCTGTGGTTACTAACTTCTAATTAATAAAAAAGATGCACAGCCATGTCAATTAAACATACAGGCCTTGGACTGCGGGCTGGATGTGACAAGATATACTGTAAGCTACTTTGTGTTTTTAATGTGTATAGAGATAGAGATACACACTATGAACAGAGAGAGAGAGAGAGGCAGCCTGAGGCTTAGACTGTAGTGTGACCTGCAGGCATTAGCAGGCATGAAGGGAAGCTGTAATGGCAAACAATCCTCCTCATCAGTAACTCAAAAGCTGCTGCACACATAGAAATCCCTCAACGGAGCACTGTATATCCACCAAAGTGACATTATCAGTGGAAGTATACTTTGCCTCATGTTTCGGCTGCAGTCTGATATCAGGGTCCCTACAAATTAATTATATTTGTCAGCTGAGTGACTTTCTCAGATAAATTAACAAATTATGATATTCAAGGGTACAGAAAAAATATCAGAAATGCTATTACGAATAAATCCTAGGGAGCAGAAAGCATTTTTTGGCTTAAAAACTCCCAAAAGAAAGATAATCTCAGAAGAGCAGTATTAGTACAGTTTGTCATGCGCTGAGTCTACATTCATTCAGCATCAGGCACAGCGTGTCCTGTTTCAGTGGTAATGAACACATTCTTCACAAGGGCCTGTGCACAGTCTTTGGTGAAACAGCCTTTATTAAGTTCATAGTTTTGATCATAAAAAATAAGTTCCTTTGGCTTCTCCTAGGTAGCACACAGCTTGTTCACTTGCTTTAAAAAAAAATTCACAGGAGAAAAGCTGAAGAAATTAAATTGGCCTGCTGACAGCACCCATACGACCAATCTAAGCAGCACCAGAAAGTGCGCAGGCTGAGATTAGACGAGTAGTACAGGAGTGCTTGAAGAGTCCCCTCAAGCCAAACTAGTAAGGCTTCTTATTGCGAGAGTGAAACCTTGGAAACAGAAGATGTCCTGTTCTCATAAGTGAACCACAGAAGAGCAACAAGACGTAGTGAGACCCGACAGGGCTCGAAGCTGCTGAACAGTGCAGTGTAATTAAAATTCAACAAAGAAAAGGAAGACAGCCTGGATTTATAGCACATCAGAGAATACAGCAATAGCTGACTCATCATTGCTGTCATCCACAACCATCATCATGATATGACTGTGACTTCTGGTCTTCACTAATAAAACCTGAGGGGGGACAAGTTATGAGTAACAGCTATGTCATCACTGTGCTTTGCAAAATCTCCTTTGCTGTCATCATTCCTTAATTTTATTGTAAACCCTTGGGGTGCTAGAAAGCAATATTTGTCCCACTGCTAGTCCCAGCCTCCTTCCTGCCCTCCAGGCTTCTCAAATCTGATGGGCCCTTTAATAATTACACTTTAATTTCAGGCTTCCATGGCTTAAAAGGCAATCTCACGCAGAAGAGAAAACAAGGCTGTTTGGCCTGCTTGTGATGGTGTTACATTTACATCTGGACAGCATTATTTGCATGATTGAGTGAGACTTGGTGAGTAAGGAAGAAGTGTGAAAAGTACAGATATTCAGCATCCATGATCTCACCGCATTCTTAATATTCCACTGGCAGCACCCATAAAGCAGTGGCCAAGGAAGTGTTTACAGGTATTTTTGTAGCAGAGCAGATATCATCATGCTTTTAACTAAACTGGCACAGCTCAGATCGACACAAATACAGTCGGAGCCACGATAAACCCCTTGACTACTGATGTGGAATTACAAAGTGAGAGTCACAAATGATCCCCGATTCAGTCAGTTCTTGTATTTTCATCATCTGTGGCATTGTTGAATGAGTTGAAATGACACATGGGGATGCTACTAGAGCTGATAACAGCATCAAGACAAAAGGGAAGCTAATGAAGCCCAGGGATAGGGTTTAGAGTTCAGCCCCGAGTCCATTATTAACTGACAGGCAAAGAAGAAAAGCTGCTAATGATCATTCCGACACTCCTCCTCCATGGTGGTATGAAGCCACTGCAGTCAGTAATATGAGATGCAGAGGGTCTCTAAAGGAGGATTGGGTTGGAAAGGTGAGCAGATGTAGGGCCCTTGTGTTTAACAAGGAAAGCGTGCATGATTATAGTTTAAGGAAGTGACACGCGCGCCGAGGGAAGATCAACAGATTGAGGGATTGTTCACTGCTTCTTTGAGATAAGAGAATGCGCTTGGGAAAAAAAAATGTCTGCCGTGCAATGCCTTTCAATTTCTGCAGGAATATAAAGAGGAAGATAACATGGGGGAGAGGAAAAAATCATTAAATATGCTTCTTGTTCTATACTCGTAGCACATGACCTCAAAACGTGCAGATCTGTGTGAGCTGCAGTTTTCAGTCAATAGTCCCATTTCTGTGTGTGTGTTAAGTGCTTAATTCATTTTGGGAGTCTATTAATGGCTTCTTCATAGTTCGTTAACCTCTTAGCCTTGATCCCTTCCTGTCATTCTTGAATCCTACTCTGCCTTCAAACAATAATTATATTATCCCCCCCAACTGGCTCGGTGCCCCTCCACACATGCAATAATTACTGAGTGTATAATTTCCATCTACACAAGGAGCCATTAACGCAGCTTTATTTTCACAGACAAACTGGTTGTGCATTTTTGCATCAGACAAGTGATCCATTCATATCACATCTGGAGTTAGTCTAGAGAGTAATTTACAGATGTAGTGTTGTTTATGTATGCTGGCTGAATTACACAGGCTACTACTTGAGGCAGTGTTTTAATGACTGGAATCACACATTCAAGCTGGAGAAGTGCAGACCACATGCAACACCAAGCCAATTTCCAAGGAGGCTGGGTGACCAAAGAGTCTGAATAAACCCACATAACAGCTTGACTTGGATATAGGAATAAGGCATTTAGTCCCTAATATCCAAAAGAGCTTGTACCATCTGCAAGGCTTCGGTGGTGGTTATTAAGAAGTCGCCAGAATGCTGCCTCAAAACCCTGGATGTGGAGAGTCACGGCACATGTTCTCTTGGTCATTGCTGCATCCTCGTCTAACAAGTGGCATCATCATGTTCTGATTTTTATTTATTTAAACATTTATTATTAGAACCAGCTGTGTTTACTGTGTTTGTTTGTTTTTAAAGAGAAATTCTGCAGTTTGTCGTCATATTAAAATGCCAAATACGCAATTGCAGACGCGGTTGTTCCGTCAAGGCGCACGGAAGGGGTGATTGGATATTTTGCCTCATTATCACTTGCGGCAAGTGGTAGGGGCAGCTGTCAACGTGCAAAAGGGGTACATCCAATCTAACAACTTTGCCAAAATCTATTGCATTTTTTCTTTAGGTGCCGCGGGTTTATAAGAAACTTATCTAAACAGTCAGTCATGCAAAAATAATTAAATTTAAAAAAAAATAAAATCTGACAACATGAGAAAAAACAGTATTACATTCCAGGATTGTATTTTTTTTTAAAGTAGATGTCGAAGCATTACTTGATAAAAGAGTAGACTGCGTTCAGCTGGCGACAGGTGCAAACAAATATTCTGCAGAATGAATGAAACGGGGGAAAACAATTTGCGCAGTTGCCCTACCTTGTCAACACAGTAGACCTGACCGTCCCACAGTTGTCTCGAGAGTAATCCCGGGAATTCAGCTGAAATTGCTTCCTTACTTTGAGATTATTACAAGTCGGGATTGATCACATAGGACGTCACTTGGATGATAAGGTCCCACAGACTGTAGTATCTTCCTGTATCGCTCCGTCTGTGAGCTGCAGAGGCATCACTGAACGTATGAAACAGCGCTTCACACGAACGGCGAAAGGGAAACTCCGACATGGAGCCTCCTGCCTGGATTCCTCCGCGGTAAAGTCATCCCGTTTTGGCTCAGGGAACATATTAGAGACCAGCTGTAAAAGTCTTATGATGTCATTTAAATTGATACTTAAGCGGAGGTAGTTATAAGCAAAGGGCGGCAAAATAAAAATGGACTCACAGCTGCATTTTAATTTGCTCATTTAGAGGTTAGGTTAAAGGTTAATTACTAACAGCTAGAGGTTAATATTGCCCATAATTCAACATTTACCTCAACAACAAAAATACTGACACTTTACAAGGAGTCATGGGCAGGTATGTGTTTAGCTGTGCATCACTTGCATTTTATCCAGATTTTTAACAAAGAAATCAAGACTTGCCTTTCAGTCTTCATTTTTAAGACAGCTGATATGAGAACAGTGCTAAATAAAATCATAAGAAAAAGTGTTTATATGTCTAATATTGTCATTTGTATTGGTAAGTAGGCTGTAGGCTTATGTTTTGCATCTGCATTAGTGTACCTACTCTGTTCTATATTATAGTCAATCTAGTCTAGATAGCAGCTTCTACCTTGTGACTCACATGTTCTTTCTCAAAAGAACAAGGTGTCATTCATGAGAGATATGTTTGACAGATGATAAAATGACTGCAAAAATGAGCCGCATGCTCATGCAGTAGTGGAGGTCATACTAGAAAACTGGTTAAATGTAGGCTCATCTAAATATTATTTAAGGTGTTTGTTTTTTTTAATGTTGTAATATTTTAATTGTAACTTCAACTGTTATTATGCCAAGCTTAGCAATGTATGGTCCTTTGCTCATGTTTTCCAAGTCAGTATGGTCAGCTGGGGAGCTTTCTCACCCCTGATCTAAACAGTTGACAAATCCACCTTGAAGAAGATCCTCTAAGCTTTGAAAGCCCCCAGCCAGCCACTACAAGACTTATAAAAATTTCTCTTCTTTTTCTCATTCTGGTATCGTATGATGTTGTTTCATAATTCTTCATATTTATCGATATTCGGATTTGGGTAGGTGTATGATTTTAATGGTTAAGATATATTTATTAGATATGTATTCTAAAAAAAATAGCAGTAATATTAGAACATTGTGATCTTCATGGTGAGAAACAAAGTTAATATTCAATCACACACGTACACAAAAAATTCATAACGCTGTCACATACGCAAGCACATCATTCATACTTCTCCCATTACCCTCCTCTCCCAGTGATACTGCTGAATGACTGGAGGGTACTTTGCTAGTTAAAAAACAGCAAGAACCAACAAAGCATGCCAGCCACTGTTCTATGCCTGCCAGGCAGCCTGGATCTGATAACAAGGTTGCATACTTCAGTGGCAAAACCCTGGTAACAGCAGCAGCACCCAAGACTGGTGCTGGACTTTGAAAGATCAGGGTTTAACCAAGTCGGTTATGCATGTAGAACGTGATACATGGCTGTGCTATGGTTTTGGCACCACATAAGAAAATAGCTGCATTGACACATTATTAGGAGGATTTACTGTAGCCCAAAGGCTTTTCATCAACAAGCAATCAACAATTTATTGGTGGCAGTCAATCAATAAAGGCGTTCCCTGAAAGTGTGGGTGAAATCAATATTTCTGTGACCCAACACACAGCCCAGAGACTGAGAGGGAGGCAGAAAAAATAAATAGAGCTATAATGAGTTGTCAAGCTTGCCCTGTATGCAAATAAGATTGATTATTTGTGTTGCTAGTGAAGCATTAAGAATGAACTGAAGTGAAATTTGTACAAATCACACTAGCCAGTTTTTTTTTCTCTTTTTGCCATTTCACCATTTGACGTTCATTGTCGGTCATTGTAATTCTACCTGATCCCAATGCAATGACAGATTTTGTCTTGAGGGAAAATTAAATTCTCCCCTGAAGCCAACAGCAGTAAATCTCTCAGAGCTGTCCTTTAAGAACAACAAGGGCAGAGATCTACAGGCAGGTGTGTGTATGTATGTGTGTGTGTGTGTGTGTACATTGTGCTTGGATTTGTGTGTGTGTTTGTGTTGTTTTTTCAAAGGAACTTATGTTGAAACAGTGAGTCCCTCAGGAGGAATGTGTGGTCTTATTTGCATCGCAGTATCTAGGAGGTACAGAGCACAGATGATGCTTACCCAGGCCCACACATTGAAGTGTGTTATGAAGCTTGCTTCCTTCAAAATGTGTCAAGGAAAAAAAAGAGGATAATGCACAGGCTGAAAACAGACTCTGTTAACCTAATCAACAGGACTGAAAATATACCATTAAAAACAGAGCAGGGTTTGAGGACAATTCTCAGTGAATCTGTTGTGAACGGCCACTGATAGTGTGTGCATTTGTGGAGCCAGTCTGAATGATATTCCAGTCCATGTTTTACCTCTATCTCAGGCTCAGCATGCAACAGCCAGCTATTTATCAATAATTCATTCCAAAGGAGGTTTGCAAACATATGAAAAATGACAGAAAGTGAAAAGTAACTGTTAGATTATTCTGTTATCACAATTACCATGAAATCACATGTTGACAGTCTGTCAGAATCACAGTCTCTTCAGCTCTCAGACAAAGAACTCCTAAGAGGCCATTTTATTGCATGTCTTGCATTTTATTTGCCTTTCTGTAATTCAGTATTAGTAATGTCCAATATTGTACTGTGGATTTAAGTATTGAATATGTCAACAAAATAATCTGGTCGCTTATAAGCACATTTCAGTTTATTTGATTAATCACATTTATTATGCTGGGAGATGAACCACAAGTCTTAATCGTGTAAATTATTAATCATTCATTAAAAATTCTGCTGATGCTGCCACAGTGACAGCATAACAGTGTAAATCTTAATGAGTGTGTGTAAAAATTAGACCAAAGCATCAAATAGCCTAACTCTTAAAAGAGTAATATGCTTGCAGAGATGAATATGCTTGCAGAGATGAATATGTTCAATGTTGGGCAAATACAAGGAAAATGAATCTGAATTGTGCAGCATATGAAATAAAAATATATATTTGTGTCTGTGACAGCTTATTGATTGCAGCAGTACTATGCACCAAATGTCAGCCAATTTCAGTTCTACCTTCCGATCCTTTCCTCTACTGCCATCGTCCTTCTTCTGCTGCTTCTCTCAGAACAATTTCAGACTTGAGAGATTAGCAGTTCTCAGCTACAAGGCGTGGCTGGATGAAATCAGTTTCACTGGATAGGAGACTGTAAGCACATTCCCACCCAGCGTTTTCGATCGGTGCTCGTGGAAGGCACCCGAGGGACATGTGAAAACCTTTGATGTTCCCTTCAAGACTCTATTGCTTTCCAGCTTGATTTAACCCAGGCCTCTTTGTCTCGGAGAAAATTCATTCCAGCCTGGAAAATGACGTGTAAACATTAGCATCTAATTTAAACCTTGCAATATATTGTTTGATTGTTAAGTGCGCGCACATACAGTGGACTAGGATGGCAGATGGTGTGAGTGTGAAGGTCTGAAGTTAAAGATAGAATGAACATTTTGCATTTTCTAATTTCACAGTTAATGTCGCGCATCTTTTAGCCCAAAGAAATTATAACTCATTACAAGTGCTCCGGCACATATCTAAACATTCATATTCAGATTAAAGAACAGAGTGAATGCACAAACCAAGCATAATATGCTGCTTATCTTGTTTACTGTATGCTAAGACTTCTTCTGCAGCCATACAAACACTAGTAAAAATACTAAGAATAGAAATGGCACTGGAGCTGAATAATTCAGATGGGGGGGTGGGGGGTGGAATACAAAATGAGTTTTTCAAAAACTAAAAAAATTGCAAGCCCCAGAAATGCTGATATTATAAAAGCACAATGCTCCAAATGATATTTAGTGTACACATATTAATCCATAAAGTAAACATATTATTTTACATCAGGATGAACAAATCTTATCTTATAAATATATCATATTGATTCATAGAGGGCTTATAGATCAAGTTCATATATGAAGTACTACCATAAAATAGTTATCACAAATCTCTAAAAGCCAATTTCACAGTTGATAAAAGCCTTTTTTTAAGCTCTGTTTTTACTTTCAACTTACATTTTATAAGTCTAACTACATGGACTGGAATGAGTGAACACAATTCTCCTGACCCTCTGGATTTAAAAAAAAAATCTAACTCCTCGTCTTTCCGAACAGAAAAGTCAGCATTTACACTTTTTAACTTCTCACATTCACGCAGCTGCCCTCTGCCATTCATGCCTCGCCTCTCTTTCCCCTCTGTGGGACTTGTGCTTTTCACACTTCCCTAAACTTTACAAAAGAAATTCATGGGGAAGCATTAAACATCGAATAGCACAAGTAAGAGTGTAACAGCGGTCATCTGTCAGTAAAGTGGATGAGAAGGAAAGATTCATGGGTAAAGGCAAAACCTGAAGTCCTCGCTAAACTAGTGCAAGAAGTCAGAAAGTCAAAATAACTATTATTGATTCCTGTAGGGAAGCTTTCTCTGTTTTTAATCCATAGTGAATGCTGTGGGTCTAAACCAAGGACCCTCTTCCCGTGAGGCATTGGTGCTTACCACTGGGTCACACCCTGTTTGTGATCATTTGAGACTTTTTAAATGCTCAATCTAATAAATTTATAACTTAACCTATGATATCTGAGAAAAAATAAATTCAACCCCGCAATAGAAAAATATCTTGAAATTAAACTGGAAACTGGCCTAAAAATCAATGCAAAAGCAGATATTCAGTTACATAGTATAAAACAGGAAACCATACATGATAAAACCACAGCAAGGTTATTTGAAAAAAAAAAAAAACTTTTACCATTTATGTACTACATTTTACATTTCCATTGTTGAGCTGTGCATACCTGACTCTAGCAAGCTGAGGTTTTGCGTCTTGTTGAGGAATATCTTGACAGGAGATAAGACAACTGTCCAGATAAATACACAGCATGGTGTGCAAACTGAAGCACTGACCCTTCAGTCATGGGAAAGCCATGGGATGCTCTCTAATAACCACAGTGCAGTCTTGACACTACATAGTTCATACATTCCAGTGGACTTTCATTAAACCAGAGCTTTGCTTTCATGTGAAAGAAAGTCCTGCTCCTGGGCATAAGCTCTTACTATTGGCACCATAGCATTGTGTTGTTACCTTCTGTCACCGTGTAGCTGCCATGTCCTTCTGGTTGAGACAGACTGGAGCAATTCCTGCCTGAACTGTTCACTGACAGGTAGAAGGTGCTGACAGAACCAAACAGTGACTACATTATCTTTGCTTCACTGCACTGCTCTCTGTTTCCTTTCCGTGCTCTATACCCTTTCCCTCTCTCCACTCCCCTTTTCTCTGATTCTGGGCAGAACTGAAATGACAGATGTCAGAAGACCTTCTCTCATATTGACTAAAGACTGCAACCTTGAAAAAGAGTCAGCTTGTGTCACATTTATCAGGATTTCCCCAAACTAGTCCAAAAAAAACCCCTAAATATGCTCATGTAAGTTATTGCAAGTCAAGCTGTTAAACTGTAGGAGGAGAAATGCAGTATATGTTTGCTATCATTTAGAGTTCATAATAAAAATAATTTGGTTACAAAAGGCTGTCATGTTGTTCTACCTGTCAGTCTGTCTCTTAATTTCAAGAAAGGGGCACAAATAAAAAAAAATTTAAAAAAGGGGGGCACAAATTAAGAGACTGATGCTGTTCAAGAATTACAAAGTACAGATTTCTATAGTGACAGCACCTTTAATGGAGCTTCAGAATGTGCATTTTAAAGGGCACTAACTTTTTCTTCTTATTGATACTGCTGTTCTCAAAATTACTCTCCAGATTACTCAAATGCAACAAGTTCAGTTTTATTTCTGCAGGATATTGGGAACTATGTGAATAACTAACTGCAGTAGAATTAGGCATAGTATGGTTATTACAACATTTCAGTACAAAATAATGTAAATTGATAATACAATGTTAAGCACTAAGAATGGAGATTTTCTAGATTCAGGGAAAAAATGTCTTTGTGAGAAACAAATCCATGCAAACCTTCCCTGGAATCAAGCAGTTTCACATTTGAAACACTCTAACAATGCCACTAAACCACCGTGTATTCTGCTGCTGGGAGTTTATAGCTCCAACAGTATTGGATTCAGAGATGAAAGAGCGGGGGTGGGTGGATATGAAAGTAAATCATGGATGATGGATAGAAAGAAAGCTGGTGAATGAGAGACATGCTGCTGCAGGAAGACATGCACCGCTAAATGTTAGTTTGCAAAAGGAAAGCTCTGACGCTGGGGTATCAGGGAAGGATCATTACTCTAGAGTAACCGCACTTACACTGAATAACTTAATGAGATACAACCTCTACAGAAATATAATTAATCATGACACAGACCAGAGGAGCCAAGCCATAGCAAACCACACATCATCTTATTTCTCTTGATATGGCTCTTTGTGCAGCAACAGCTTTTCATAGATTTGTCCTCTCTCTTTTTTTTTTTCAGGGGGATGGGGGTGCATTTTATCTCCTGTGTATTAAATGCTCACTTTACCTTCCTTTAGCTTTTCTTTTGGTTCAGTTCTGCATTATTTATTGGACAGGATGGATAATTTGAGGAGAAAAGGTTTATGTTTTATACCAATGTGAGAGCAGGGAACAGATTTACATGACAGCAAATATGCATGTGACAGCACCCATTTACAAACTGAAAGGTAGCCCTTAATTGGTTGAATGGGTGGAGCTGGTAAAGAATTCAGTCAAACAACAAAGCAGGGTTTTTTTTAGGGTGTCATCTTTAAAGATGAAGAAGTATCTGCTCGTCACCCTTTATCTTGCTGTTGGTTGTGACATTCTTATTTTGTCTGAATAGATTTAAAGCTTGAGAAAAATAAATTATACATTAGCTAAGAATAAAACAAGTTATATACTAATTTCAGCATGCAACATTTTTATGATGACAATTATCTTTAAAAAATTTACAAGTATAATGTCCACCATTTATATTCATAGGCTACTAATATTTGCAAATTAGCAGTGAACATAAGGCTTATGCTGATAAATGTTTCAATTGTTTTGCATGCATTTGATTTTCTGTTGTGTGCTTGCCTGTTGTACAGTGGTGTGAAAAAGTGTTTGCCCCCTTCCTCATTTCCTGTTTTTTTGCATGTTTGTCACACTTAAGTGTTTCGGAACATCAAACCAATTTAAACAATAGTCAAGGACAACACAAGTAAACACAAAATGCAATTTGTAAATGAAGGTGTTTATTATTAAAGGTGAAAAAAAATCCAAACCATCATGGCCCTGTGTGAAAAAGTGATTGCCCCCCTTGTTAAAACATACTATAATTGTGGTTTTTCACACCTGAGTTCAATTTCTCTAGCCACACCCAGGCCTGATTATTGCCACACCTGTTCTCAATCAAGACATCACTTAAATAGGAGCTGCCTGACACAGTAAGGTCCACCAGAAGATCCTTAAAAGCTACACATCATGCCGAGATCCAAAGAAATTCAGGAACAATTGAGAAAGAAAGTAATTGAGATATATCAGTCTGGAAAGGGTTATAAAGCCATTTCCAAAGCTTTGGGAATCCAGCGAACCACAGTGAGAGCCATTATCCACAAATGGCGAAGACATGGAACAGTGGTGAACCTTCCCAGGAGTGGCCGGCCGCCCAAAATTACCCCAAGAGCGCAGCGACGACTCATCCAAGAGGTCACAAAAGACCCCACAACAACGTTCAAAGAACTGCAGGCCTCACTTGCCTCAGTTAAGGTCAGCGTTCATGCCTCCACCATCAGAAAAAGACTGGGCAAAAATGGCCTGCATGGCAGAGTTCCAAGGAGAAAACCACTGCTGAGCAAAAAGAACATTAAAGCTCGTCTCAATTTTTCCAAAACACATCTTGATGATCCCCAAGACTTTTGGGAAAACATTCTGTGGACCGATGAGACAAAAGTGGAACTCTTTGGAAGGTGTGTGTCCCATTACATCTGGCGTAAAAGGAACACTGCATTTCAGAAAAAGAACATTATACCAACAGTAAAATATGGTGGTGGTAGTGTGATGGTCTGGGGCTGTTTTGCTGCGTCAGGACCTGGAAGACTTGCTGTGATAAATGGAACTATGAATTCTGCTGTCTACCAAGAGATCCTGAAGGAGAATGTCCGACCATCTGTTCGTGTACTCGAGCTGAAACCAACTTGGGTTCTGCAGCAGGACAATGATCCTAAACACACCAGCAAGTCCACCACTGAATGGCTGAAGAAAAACAAAATGAAGACTTTGGAGTGGCCTAGCCAAAGTCCTGACCTGAATCCTATTGATGTTGTGGTATGACCTTAAAAAGGCCGTTCATACTCGAAAACCCTCTAATGTAACTGAATTAGGACAATTCTGCAAAGATGAGTGGGCCAAAATTCCTCCAGAACGCTGTAAAAGCCTCATTGCAAGTTATCGCAAACGCTTGGTTGCAGTTGTTGCTGCTAAGGGTGGCCCAACCAGTTATTAGGTTTAGGGGGCAATCACTTTTTCACACAGGGCCATGATGGTTTGGATTTTTTTTCACCTTTAATAATAAACACCTTCATTTACAAAGTGCATTTTGTGTTTACTTGTGTTGTCCTTGACTATTGTTTAAATTGGTTTGATGTTCCGAAACACTTAAGTGTGACAAACATGCAAAAAACAGGAAATGAGGAAGGGGGCAAACACTTTTTCACACCACTGTATATACAGCCATCTAATCTCTCAGTTTCCTGTGGCATAAACTCTACCTTTCACTACTTACCTGACAAACAATGACTGTCAATAAATAATTAAATACAGGAAACAGCCGAAGTAAATATCCTTAAACCTTCAAAGGCTTTGCAACTGAACAAAGAAGTTTTTTTGACGCACTGTAACGTTTGGGTTGTTTTTCAGGAGTGAAGAGGAGGCGGAAAACGTACTTAGCAGACAGTCAAAAATGCACAACCACACTGGTACTGGGAATTCCACAGTGCTGTTCTTTAATAAACATATTCTTCACCAACCTTATAAAGCACGATTGAACGGCTGCTGCATTATCATACATGAAAATAAGCTTCAGTTCATACAACCCGTAACATTACTAAAAGTTAAGGAGAGATAGAAAAGTAGAGGTCTGCCTCGATCCATGCATCTGTCTGCCAAAAACGCTTCTCCCGTGCACTCTACAGAGGAGCGGTGGCGCACACTTGTGACATCACTAACAAAAGTTTAGACTGTCGTAAAGAGACAATACACAATTACGACTGTTACAGCACGCTCAATCATCCAGGTGAGGAAATTCCAGAAAGATTCCTTTCATAGTACCCAAGCATGCCACTGAACTGTCAACACAACAATAAATGCCTTTTCATATTTCATACTAGAACATTTGTTTGTACTAGGTTTGTTTGTTCTAGGTCTAGCTGAGAAGATTTGACTTAAGGGCTCCTGATTTTTAAAATCTAATTCAGTACGCCATCACCTGACTTGTCTGATAGTTACCTAATATTTTCACATTCCACTTGCGGCACAGACAACCAGTGGCATTTAGAAATGTTGTAAGTCTGTTCTGTACTCAGCCTGAGAGCAAAATTGATGTTCATTGATGATGCAGTCTTACCGTAAACAACAGTAGCTAGCAACCTTTAGAGCAATGAAAAAATTATTTTAATAACCTCCATTAGACCAAAAATAATTTCATATGTGGAGATTCATTTTAGTCTCTCTCTTGTGATGACTTGTCTGAGTCAAAGAAGTGGGGTTATGAGACTGAGACCATCCATCCATCCATCCATCCATCCATTTTCTCTCGCTTATCCTTTTCAGGGTCGTAGGGGAGCTGGAGCCTATCCCAGCTGTCAGGGTACACCCTGGACAGGTTGCCAGCCTGTTGCAGGGCAGACTGACTGAATGTGAAAACTACATCAAACTTGAAAACATGCTGGTCAAAACTGGTGAGTCACTTAGATTCCAAACAAACCTGTAACTCACTGTTTTGTTCAAGCCCGTGCTTTGGACACTTAACACCCCACCCCCAATAATTCAGCCATGTGTACAGTCTTAGCACTTCTCTAATAAAGGCTAAATTATAGTTCTGGGATTCTGAGTTAGTCTTGATAAAATCTGGAGACTAATATCCTCCACTCTCACCTTTGCTGTCCTTTGCCATTCTCATTTGTAATCTTGTTGGCACAGCCACCACTATTGGTCATGGCAGTACAATAGTGACATTAGGTGACTTGGTTCCAGAGGGATCCACAAATGTCCTCCACAGATACAGTGTGAAAGTCACATAGCCTGGGCTGTGAGAAGATAAACGGTCCAAACACACAGAGCTTGTTAGTCACGGTCCCTAATTACCAAATGGTTCATGTAGGAATGTCCCAATTGTCCAATCTAGTTTGCACAGAAATGATGCTGGAGAAGCTCTTGCCATGCATAGCTGTAATTTTAAGATCTTTTCAAACACAGTTTTTTCTTATTGTGACTGATCACGATTTCCAGCAACAAACTGTTCTGTTCTTTTTATCTGACTCCCTGCCAGTCCAACGTAATTGCTTTCCATGCTGGCACCCCCCAAAAAATGTTGACAGTATGTTAATATTTAGCAGTGTTTGGATGTAATCGCTGTGTGATTCAGAAAGCGGGTGAAAATTTGCTGTTGCCAAGACGTACATGAGTCATAAAGTGAATCATAATGTATTACCGAGCTGACAGTGATCTTTAATAAAAACCTATCATGCTCATATCTCTCATAATGTAAGTGATCAAAGATGGCGGGCATGTAATTGGATATGATTTCATTCATTAGATGATGAGCAGCCGACAAATTGGGCCTTGTCCTCTGCCAGCTGTACGGGTCACAGCAATCAGTCAGTCAACTTGAAAGAATCATCCAGACACAGGGTGGGATCATAACATTAGAAAAAAGTAATATAGTATAGTAGTGCGGTAGTATATTTAGTGTCGTAATGAAGAACCTGTGGACTTGATAGTGATGTTAGTTTTGCTGAGCATCAAAGGTGCTATGATTCATCCCTTGCATAGCATACCTGTGCATGTGGCTGCATATGTTTGCCCATAAAGCCCTTAATCCAAGCTCTGCTGCGGGAACTCTTCAATAATTATTGCAGAGTGTTAGGTGGAATACACCACAAGGCAACATCTGGTGCTGGGTGAGGAAACTGGCAGGGGAGGTTTCCTGGGTTGAGTGCTCCCTTTAACCTCAGCTGTGTTGCAGTTTCACAGCCTGGCTGCCCACACTCCCAATCCTCGGAAGCAGAATAATGAAATCATCATGAAAATGACACACATGGACACAAACACGTATGTTTTATAAAACATTACCAGTTGGTGCTTTAATGTTGCTCCAGTTTCCTCCCACAGTTCAAAGACATGCATGTTAAGTTAAAATAAATAACATTTTACTGAAGGTTTGACTTTTAATGTTGCTTTCATTGGCAGAATACCGTCATATTAGAGACGGAAAAGCGTCACTTAAGTAAAGTGGCTTCACATAGACAGTGCATAGCCACCGGTTTTACAGTAGCTCTCATCCATTTTGTTTATTAATTTTTTTTAATTTTGATCAAAAATTACCAATAATAAAATTGAAATAAAGGCCACCGTCACTGTTTGCTTATTTTGAACTTAAGTTTTGTCATCTACACTCTACACACTCATGGACCACCAGTGGAACCGAGCTCACAGTTTTAGGATCACTTCAGTAATAAGCATGTAAAACAGAATTATAACCTCAAAAAGGCCACAGTAGTTGTAGTTTTCTGTAAAATGATACATTTACAAATTAATAACATGCACAATGAGCTGATGCTACAGTATATCTTCTATAGCGCTGCTGTGACTACTATACAGTCCAACACTGCCACAGTATCATGCAATGGTGCCACTGTGTGGAAGGAAGCTGCACACACAAAAACTCCACTGACTTGTCTTTGAAAGTGATTTATGCACAGTAAACAAAAATTCTCACTATAATAACATAATCACCGGGAGTGTAGTTACATAAAAAAATCATACTAACAAGAAAGTATGTAACTTGCATTAATGTTACATGTATGGAAATCATATTATAATATTATCAACTATGATTTCATGTAAAATAGACTTACCAACCTCTTTATGGCAGGTGACAATAATAGATACCCACTGCGGCATCATAAAAGAGATGACACAATGTAAATCACTCCAAGACAAGCTGTGATTGTGTGGCTTTTTTTTTTTCTCATTTCTGACCTTTGGAAAGTTAACTACATTTGTTGAGGGAATGAGGAAAAAACTACACAAGTGCTGATTTGGCTATTTCTATTTTCATATTAAAATATATTATTTTGTTGGCATTGTAACTTTTCTTTAAAATTGTCTAAACATCCTCTTGTGGACTTTAACCCTCTAGCGAATCACCATGGCAAAAGGAAACCCAGGCCACCTTCTGCTCATGTTTGTTGGATTGTTTACCTTTTTAACATCCATTACTTTCAACTTGCTTTCAGGGATTTGGTTCCAAATCAGGTAATTATTTTCAGATGAATTAAATCATGTTAAAAAAAATTAATTATGGTACAGGGAAAACAATAAACTGCTTAAAATAATACAATGCTTATCCCCCCACAAGTGTATTTAAGCAAAGCAAAGAGGATGTGGCACTCAAATGTACAAAACAGATAAATCTAGCTCAGTGGGCTTTTCTGTGGGAGTTTACATATTTCTGGATTTTGGCTAGGTACTGTATATATACTTTATACTTGGACTCTGCAGAAGGTATATCCCATTTGTTGCATTTACTTATACAGTTCACCAGAAACTGCAATGTTTAGCAACTGCAGAACAGAAATAATAGAGATAATTCTGTTTTTGTATAATTTCATCTCATACACGAAAAATTGCATGTGGAAAATCATCCCACCGGGTCCAGAGGCAATTTAGTCTGCCTCTGTGCAGTCATTTTCTCTTTACATATCGCAGATTGCTCTGACACTGTTTTATGAGTCTGATTGTTTCCCCACAGGCACTCTTTCAGCATCCTTTCTCCCAAATCTAACAATATTATCCTCACTCTCCACAGGAATGCTTATGACTGGATGTACACCATGCCAGCAGTGCTACCCTATGGATTTCAGGTCTCTAGAATTAAGATGTTAAGTAGCAGCCAGGTGCCACTAATGAAATGCATTTGATTAATATAAATTAATCAACAGTTTTGGCAGTTTGTTGGTCTGGTGCATTCAGGTGTGTGTTTATTCCACAGCCAAAGGTCAGACTGCTCAGAGAAATTGCAAAATAAACCTACAGTTAGTTCTCAAACTCTACAGGCCTCAGTTAGCATGTTAAATGTTAAAGTTCACAGCAGAAGAGAGCCTCTTGTCTTTTAAAAGAAAATGGCAGCACAGCTTAGATTTGCAAAGTTGTCCTTTGGACACATGAGACCAAACCATAGTGAAGATGTTTGTCCATAATGCACAGTGCCATGTTTGGCAAAAATCAAACACAGCATATCAGCACAAACATCTCATACCAACTGTCAATCACAGTAGTGACTGACAGTGCCACAGGACCTGGGCACTTTGCAGTCATTGAGTCGACCTTGAACTCCTCTGGATACCAAAGTATTATAGAGTCAAATGTGAGGCCATCTAGTATCTGAAAGCTGTTGTTTATCTGAAAAAAATAGTATTATATGGTTGTACACACTGGTGTTTACCATACACATGAGCTCATAACATAAACCAGGATGTAAGTAGGACTAAGTTAAAAGCACTGATAAATTTCGCAGTTTAAGGGCTTAAAGATAATCCAAGGTACTCTGTGTCAGAGTTAAGGTAAAACAGGCACTTTATATAAAGCTGTCACACGTGTGCATGTTTTATATATATATTAGCAGCATTTAATTTGCAGTCATTTATCCAGACCTGCTGGCTGCCCCATCACCATAGAAAGTAAGATTGGGTTTGGTTACCAGTCCCTCTGTTCATTGCATAAATGTCCATAGATAAAATTAAATATCAGACTACATCTTGTACAGCAATCTGAAGCTACAACCGAAGCAGGTCACAGCTTTCAAACTGGCTGCTTTTAATGCTGAAACAATTAGTCCATCTGTAGAAAAATGACTGACAGCAAATTTGATAACAAGGTGGTATTTATCAAGTAAAAAGAATCCACACACCTGATTCAATACAGTGATGGGCATATTTCATTACTCTCTGAAGTTGT
The DNA here is from genome assembly GCA_024447675.2 of Pterophyllum scalare. NCBI lineage: Eukaryota > Metazoa > Chordata > Actinopteri > Cichliformes > Cichlidae > Pterophyllum > Pterophyllum scalare. Next base: position 34,785 of record JAMQGT020007494.1, on the reverse strand, counting down.
GCAGACTTGTCAATCAATTTTAAAAAATCACTCTTAATTGCAGGCATAGCTGCTTGCACTCTTAGTTTTTATTATACTCTTTGGATTTAGCCATAGGTTGCTATGGATAATTCTAGTGTGCCCAAACACACATTTGCTGTGGTAAGCGGTATAATCCCTTTTTCACTGTATTGTCTAAGGTTCAAAATAGAGTGGCAGCGTATGCAGCATGGGGGACCCTCTCTGCCTTGCTGAACCTGATGATATACTTTCAGCATCAAACAGAAACACCTAGATGTGACTGTGCAATGCTGGCACTGAAGCTGCTTCTGATGGAGCTGCTGGTCTAGTGAGTCTGCCTCCCCGCTGTGTTTTGTAATTTCACCAGTGGTGTTTCTGGCATGAGCAGAGGGCATGAGCTGAGGGCACCAGAGGACAATCTTTTGTCTCCGTCCTCCTTTCCTTTCAGGTTTCTGTTAGAGAACTTCTACTTTGATGAGCATGTGTGTTATATTGTGACCAACTGCCCTGTGGTAATCCTGTGGTTAACAGGCACCCTGAGCAACTCAGAATTTCTACACACTGTTAATTATTCATATTAAATCTTTGATTTCTTTTTCCTTTCTCAGCTTTGATCCTGGTTACTTCATTCATCATGTGTGATACAGGATCATGAGTGATTTGTATTGATCTGGTCACATGGAGGTATTACAAAATGCATTTGTGCACATCTGTGGTTCAGCTGTTTGTTTTTTTTCTGGAAATGTTGTTTTGATATTTTTTTGAACTGAAATGTAAAAAAAAGTTTAGATTTTAAAACTGCACAATGAAATTAAATTGTGCAGCTTTTTTAAAAGTTAATGGAAAAAATAAATCAATTATATTTTAAGGAATAATCAGATTGTCATAAATCACTTTACATTGGTCTACAAAAACCTGTGTTATGAAAATGGACGGATCTTTTCTTCTATTAATTTTCTTGTTTTTAAGTTTAAATCTATACTAAAACTTTGTGGTAAATCATTTCCCACATGTGGTGACAATTTTACTCAATTTGCTTGAGTGATTTCATACTTTATCAGGATCTGTGAGAGCTACAGGAGGGGTGGGTCAGTCCCATCTAAACATGTGCTGTGCCCACCAAATCAAAAGTGAAACAAACAAAAAAAAATGGCACACTAACAAAATACAAGCATCATTTCTAACTTCTGATTGAGGCTGTCCAGAGTACATGCACACAGTCCCACAAAATGACACATAAAATTATGTATTACCTTTTGATATATATTTGCAGCTGCTGCAAGAGATTGCTGCCATAAATAAATATACACAGCTGCATGGTCATTGTGCCACCCATGGAAACACATTCATTGAATCCCTGTTGTCTTTTTTAGCCTTGGTAGTGGGTAAGAGATTCTGAAAAACAATAACAAAATCTTATTGAGCATTTGGCCTGAACCAGTAATCATACTATTTGCCTTCTTTCCTAACCTCAGGTCTATGACTACACTTTTCTAGCACCCTAATATAGAAGGCTAAAACTGGCTCTGTATTCTAATAACTGCAGCGTCTTTAATATATGTAATTAACAACTGGGAAAGGCAAAATTTCTGAAAGTGCATGCTGCTCCCCTCAGGTTCATCTTGTAGTGCATGCTGTTAACCTAGTGTACTACATATTTGGTGATTATGACATTTTCATTCTTGGCCTGAGTTCAATCTTTATCTGAAGTTACTGGGTCCATGACCTCACTGCAAACATAGCCAGCTCAGAGTCACGGATGGAAATCCAGCAGTCTCTTTGTCTTTTTTATTATGTGAGTCCATCCCAAATTTTATCATTTTTAGGTTTCATTTAGCTTCTGATGACTGTCACAAGTTTAGATCATTTAAGCTTGTACATTGGTCAAGGATGGGTAAAGTAAACACGGCAACCTGTAGATGTAGGTCAAAAGCTTCGTGCTCAAATTCAGCTACTTTCAGCATACATGTGATGTGTGTTTAGATGTATATGACTGGTTGTTTTGGAATTTTTTAATACATGATGATTTTATACATGTTTGAATGATTAATATTTCCAACAAAATTCTATTTAATAGTCCGCAAATTGCACTACTGTCAAGCTTTTTCGAAACTGTGTACATTAAATTTGTGACCAAAAGGGGGCGACATACACTGATTCCACACCAAGAATGTGAACTGACAGCGGGACCTGTGCTGCACCAGGAGATGGCACAATGGTTCAAGCTTTCTCAATGCTGCTGAGCATTTGATTTAAAACAGAATTTATTTAAGTAAAAAAAAAAAATCCAACCTACAACACCCCCCAGGCCAATACAATACAAATGATACTACTGAGTGTGGCTCACACTGACTAACTTGGGGTTTTCTGAGGACAAATTTGATCTCAGCCTTTGCTCAAAACATGGCATTTTAACACTCACCCAAAGCCTAACCTGGAACAGGATACTAACAACACAGCTCACTCTCTCTGTGTCTTTGTGCACGTGTGTGTTTAAACTCTCTATATCCTCTTTTTTCATCTGAGTGTAACACTGTGTCTGTGATGTGAGAGCACAGAGATAATCACGCACGCTCAAGTTTTTAAGTGCCCTCTTTCTTGATGCAGCTTAAAGAATGGAATATCAAACATGCTGCGGGGAACTGCAGCACGACCTTTGATGAGGTGGCTGAGCTGAATAGAGCTGAACATCACATGAAAGCAACGGGGGGAAAAGACAATAGGGATACAATGAATGTGACCATGGGTGGACAACGATGACCACACAGCTGAGCATATTTAGCCACATCTGCAGCACGTTTTTGTTCAGTGGGACAAATAAAGGAATTAAACACAAAATGATGACCGTTTATTTTCACATATTCTTTATAGTAGGCAGAAACAGTATGTCCTTGAAACATTTAATTATTTAACAAACTATTGAAGCTATAATTTTGCTTTTCCCTGCTGTTGGTGAAGGGTTATTTTGGTGCGCACAGACTGACATTAAATTGCAAAACCGCCTTCTGTAGTGGGCGGACATCTGTGACCCTGATCATAAACTCACAGTGGCAATTTATTTGACTCCCTCATTTGGAGAAAACTCTGCAGAACATTGTTTTCCCTGGCATCATAAAGTAGAACTGATTTGCTTTCAGGGTCATTGCCAGTGGAGCTTGAGTTAGAGCACAGAGTAGTGGAAAATCACTAATTAGAAGACACACCACTGTAATTTAGTTTTGCGTGAATGTTTGAGTAAGTAATCTATTTCCAAAAGCACTGATTAATAGAGGTCAGCAGTAACGATGGTGTGGCTCACAGGAAGATTTTCCACTGAGGTTTGATTTCAATCTTTTACCACCATAAGGAAGTCTTTGAGAAAGCTTTGTAGAGCACTAACAGTCAATTAACTGATTAGTTAATTAGTTTAATCAAGTCTAATCATTCAGTCAATGGAGTTTGTTTCTCACTATCAACTGTGAACATTTTATTTCACTTTTCTATGATTGGAAACAGAACATATTTGAATTCTGGGCCACTGGCTTGACAAAATGTGACATCTTTAAATGTTATTATTTGGAGTTTTGACCTTTCTATAACTTCTTATAGACCAATCTACCCTTTATTTTCTTATTTGATGAAGAAAATAATGGTTAGATTAACTGATAATGAAAATTATTCTTAGTTGAGACATAGAAGGGTGAGGGTGCATTTATGAGCTAATGCTTACTGGCTAACAACTTGTTGATCAGGGGTGTATGAGCGTACCCTGGTTAAACCTCATTTATAAAGCATGACCATAATTTACCAAAATTTACTTCATGTCTTACTCAATATGACCTGAAACTCACCAAGAAAGACATTACTGAGGTCACAGAGCAAGGAAGCTGAGAAGTCCTTCGGCAAACACAGGAGTCACCCCCTGTGCATTTTCACATTGACTTCACATTTCAGACCCAGAAGCTGAGCGCTGTCTGACTTTTATACTCTCTGTTGGTTGCATCTGTGGTTACTGAATTACTGTTGCAGGAATGAAGGAGGAATGAATAAGAAAAATGCCCAAATGATCAATTTTCAACACAAAAAAATTTAGTAACTTCCCTTTGAGCAGCGTGTTCTAGTAGCCGATTCCCCTCTGATAACCTAATGTACCACCTTAAATTAATAATATGCTCTGGCTTTCGACCCAATGTTCTTACAAAAGTCTTTCTCCCAGCATTTACCAGCCAGTATCAGACAGTTCCAATCAAATTTTCTTTAGAACTTAATTTCAACTGTTCCCTCCTGGGCAAAACAAATTATAAATACCTACGAGTAATTTAAAGATGTCAGGTGAAGTCCATTAAATTGCTTCATGCCTCTGACTCCTGCACATTTTGCAAAGTGACGTTATCACATCTTTCCTCCAGAGGCCAAATCCTCCCTGGAGTAAAACACTGAGTGGAAATGGTAGACGTGAAGCAAGAATTGGAGGTATTTTACTTTCTGACTGCCTTGTAATTGTTTCTATAATCTCCAAAGACCTTTTTCTCCATAAGAGAAATAACCTAGATATGCAAATGTGCATTCCCAATTAATTTAATTCATATAATTATGCAGAGAAAAGAGATTGGGTTGGAAAAGAAGTCTCACCTTGTGCCAAGTTGTCCTCCCACTCAAGCTCCCTCGCTCTACAGGGTACAGCTAAATTAGCTCGGAATACTGAAGCATGCTCGGCTACACAGATGAGCATCAATTATCTCCAACATTTTAATGAGTGGTCTTCAGCATTTGGAATCAACAAACGGTGAGCTGGTGGTAGAAATCAATAAAAGCAGAAGTTTAAATGCAGTGACTGAATGCATAAACATGACCCGCGACCCCATGTTCAGCATTTATTAATGTTCCATTTTAATTTGCAGCTTCACAGAGGCCTATTTGATCACATTTTACCACAGTTTATTACTACTACTTTTTTGGTTTTTGTTTCGCCATCAAAGTTCAGTTTAAAAGCCCCCTAAAAAGGGGTCTAACGGATGCAAAGTAAGGGCAATTCAAAGCTGGCTACAGGATGAGAAAGAAATCAAAATCTGTATATATGCGATGGATGCAGCCTCCTTTCCATCACCCACTGGTTAGTAGGTCCCGTCTCGAAGACATTGACCATTTTAGAGAAGAGACATATTCATGCTCATAAGTTAGCAGCTTCTCGATCACAAGGTAGACCTACCTTGATAATACACTGCTTTATTGGGCTTACTGACTTTAACTAGGACCATGATTTACAAATTGAACTCCATGTTGTATTCAGTAAGACTTGAAACTAGATTGAGTCCATAAACTCAGCAGTAAAGTGTTACAAGGTCATAACAGGAGCTGAAGGGTTGTTCTTTCATGTAACGATAAAAAATGTTTAGCAACATATCTACATTGGCCTCACTTTTATTACCTGGAAGCTAAGTACCTCTTTTTTATACAGTTTATGGAAATAACACACTTTCTGAGAAACAATGTTAAAATGTCCTTGTCCTATGTTTATAGACTAAAAATGAATTATTACAAAGATCAAAATATTATGAGATGCTCAAACTGCCTTTAGAAAACATTAAAATTGTAGCCACTGTTGGCTTGCATGACTAACTTTTTGTTCGATGCTTGTTATTTATTAGAATAAAGTTCAATTCATTAGTGAGGAACTCTGTTTCCGGGGGGGGGGGTCACTCAGTAACTCATGATTAAACTAATTTTTACATTAATTTTGTACAACTGAGACCATATACTAAATATATTTGTTCACTTCTTAGCAGTATTATAGTTTTAGAAGTCTTGTAATGTTCCATATAATATAAGTACAATACAAAGAAACATAATAATACTCTATATGTTGTGTTTTGTTACAGTAATTATGGCATATCCTTAACCAAAGCTGTAATGATCAGACTTTGAATAAATGTCTCTCTATGCATAAGGTTGCCATGTTGGCTTTTGCTGGAAGCAAACAAACTTCACCAGATCTCAATATAAAAACTGAACATGGAAATGCCAATTACCTTGCCAATTAGACAATTAGAATATACGTGTAAATGCTCTGAAATAATTAATCCCATGACACGGATACACTAATTAGCTGGTAATCCTTGACTCTGATTGCTCTATACTTAAGATAAACCCACTCAGTCCAGATATGGGGACAGCACACACCAAAGTGTGAAATCTGTAGGAATAATTATTCTTTTAAATGGATGGGTTTAAAAAAAACAGATCTGCCTAATTAGTGGTAGTACTTCTGTCTGTGCAAATGAGCATTGACAGATGTCTTCTAGGACGCAGGCAAACCAACAAGGAGCATGTTGATGTTAATCAAAAGATATAGATTTCATTTACAGTTGTAATTAAGAGAGTAATAATTATAGAGCGCATGGTTCTCTAGTGGTCTTTAAATGACTTTAAAAAGACAGAAATGTAATTCATTCATTATAAGTAGTGTGAAGTGCTGAAGAGCTGACAATTAAGCTGTTATGTGTTTATATGCTTTCCTCAACTATGATTTCAGTACGAGCTGCTTGTCATCACATTACTTCCTTGCAAAACTGGATCTTTGAAAAACAAAGTGCACCCTTACTGCTTTCATAGCAATTAAGAGCGTAAGTAGTAGTAGCTGATCAGGTGCACTTTGATTAACTGATCGTCAGAAAGTTTGGGCAGTTTCCCGAGGAGGAAAGACATCAGCAATGATCTCAGAGAAGCAATAGTTGCTGCCCATCAACCTGGGAAGGGTTGTAAGGTCATTTCCAAACAATTTGAAGTCCATCATTCTACAGTGAGAAAGATAATTCAAAAGTGGAAAGCATTCAAGACAGCTGCCAATCTTCTCAGGAGTCGATATCCCAGCAAATTCACCTCACAAAACGAATAATGCCATGCATCCATTTTCTTATGCTTATGCAATTCAGGGTTGTGGGGGCACTGTAGTCTGTCTCTGCTGTCTTAGGGCAAGAGGGGCACGCCCTGGACAGGTCAGGTGGTGCAACGCTCAGAGAAATTGCAGCAAAGCCAAGAGTTACATCTCACACTTTACAGGGCTCAGTTAGCATGTTAAACCATGACAGTTCATGAGGGTACAACAAGAAAAAAGACTGAGCACGTACAGCTTGTTTGAAATGGTTGCCAGAAGAAAAGCTCTTCTCTCTGAAAAGACCATTGCATTTTTAGCCTTAATGCACAGCTAAAGTTTGTGTGAAACTGGCTTAGGAGCTTGTACAACGTACTTAGCTCACAAATATCTTTACTCTAACCTCAACACATGCTGTATACTTGAACATTAAAGTCCCAAAATACTATGGCCTTGAAGAGGTCATTTCTTTCTAATTAAATATTGGCACAATCAGATAACCTTCAGTACTTGTTGCAGCCAAAAAAGACCCTCTGATGTTATTATGATTTTAGAAATAGTAAGTCAAGCTGTCAGGTAAATATATTGTTTTAAGTTGGCATATTTGTTTCCATTTAGAAGCCACTGCAATTGAGAAATTTTAGTAAAATGTCCTACGTATTGGATAAAATCATCTTTATTTCCCTTAAACCATTATGTCATATTCTCTAGCAGATATAGTTTTTTAGGCCAGTAACAACATCCTACAGATAAATATGTAGCAAAACGTATTCAGAAAAAGACAATACTGATAGACTTTATAAAATATGGATGAAGCCACTGTGATGTCACCCATTGGTTTGTGATTTCTAGTTCTGAAGACTCAAACTGAGCATTTTGGTCATCATCATCTTAGTTTTCTTGAAACCAGACACCACAAGCTGATCTGAGAACCCAATGTCACTGTTGGTAGCAACTTGTAAAACACACCCTAAAGCTTCTTTATTGTCTATTTGATTCTGAATGGATGCCATGCTGTGGAAAGTGTTTACTGAGGGTGCAGTTCAAGTCATGTTTTTAAACAAAGCAATCACTCCCTGCAGCCGCTTAGAAAGAATGGTGTCTGCAGCACTAATGCAGCTGGTAAGTGTTCATTTTATACTACCTCCCAGATCATCAGCATACAGGCATAATAATTAGCAAACCAAACAAAATACAAAGTGAAAAAAAGTAAGATAAAATAATGATTTTTAATGCAAATGCTAAACCATAGTCAAGAGACACTAGAACAAGAAGAAATTAGCTTCAAATGAGCATCTAGCAGAGGATAAGGTGTATGCAGATGAGCAATATACCAAGCAGTAGCCTATTGTTAGTCATATTGCACGCAAGACAATTTCTTATGAGAGGCACATTAGCAAAAGCAGCTAGTACTCAAATGGTAGCATCTCAACAGCACCAAGGCCACACAGATCCTTTGAAGCTGATTCAGGTGGAACAGTGTGAATAATCACTCTTTTCCCCTTCTTTTCATTTCACCAATGTAGGATCTACTTCTGATTTGGCAAAAATTTTCCTTTAATGCAAGTTTTATTGATCAAAAAAATAACCCAAGTTTTTCTGATTGAATTGAAGAGGCCACTACATCGACAAGGAAAATAGATTTCGGCTGCACTCAGTATTGTTTTACATGTTGAAAATGAATTTTAATGTCAAGGGAAATATTCCTGCAGCTGGAAGGAATATGGTAAATAGCGGTTTTTCATAGGCTCGGTGGATGCTGTTTAGAAATGGGTCTCCGAGCTGTGTCAGTGCGGTGCATAATTTAATTTAAATTTCTGTAAGATTAATGTAGGTTGAAGATTACAGACTCTCGGGATCAAGACCTGTACTAGAGGCCGCAAAAAAGGCTAGGAAAGAAGACCAGCTCATCTTTCTAAATTAGATGTGTCAATGGCAACTGCATATTAAGCCCACCAACAGGGGAAGGCAAGAAGCTTATAGAGAAAAAAATAGGACAGTATACCCTCGTTGTATGGTGTCTAGCAACAGAAGCAAGGGATCAATTTCAAGTATATGACTCACTGTACCCCAAAGGTCCAGGGTCTCTGATTGCAGCAAATTACAGCTTAAAGGGCCCTTCATACTGTTACACAAGTGCCCCAGACACACTGGCTGACGTCTGAGATGACATGTGATGCACAGCACTGGGTTGGGGTGCATATCAGAATATGTGTGTTGCCAGGGGGCAGCAGGCTCTAGTCCTTCCTCCCGCTATTTATTTTTCACCAAGCAATGTGAAGGGAGAGAAACAGTCAATGTGTAAAATACATAAAATGAAGGGAAATAATTATACCCTGACAGCAAATTGTGCACACACGTGTGTCAGCCACTAAACAGTACAAGGATGTCTCCTCAAAGTGTATGTTTAATGAATATCCTGACTGCGGCAAACCAGTATCAGATGAGCTAGTGCAACTCTAAACCGCACAGCTTCCCAAGCTTCTTTTTGAAAATGCTAATGTGATTTTAAAATAATATGAAGGTTCAGCCTGCTTTTACCTTGGATGGTCCCTGGGAGCAGTATGGATGGCTTCTCTCATACTTTTCATGACCTTGAGTGCTTTATTAATTTCCTTATTTTTTTAGGGCAATACCTCGGGCTATTCACCTAAAAGATGAGTCAGGGGATCACTTGAGGCATTAAATCTGAAATTAGACAATTTCCAGTTAAGAAGACTTAAACAGTTCATTAACTGTTTCAATTATATATATATATATATATATATATATATATATATATATATATATATATATATATATATATATATATATATATATATATATATATATATATATATTTTTTTTTTTTTTTTTTTTTTTGCTGAAGAATAATTAAATTACAATGAACAAATTAGCCTCGTTGTTTTATGTGCAAGCTTCCCTTTCAATTAGTCAAAAGGTTGCAATTATTTAAGATCTTGGGCGACAGGAGTCTGGTTAACATCCAATCATTTTTAAAAAAGTGGCTGCATGATTCCTCTCTGCTGGATTATAGATAGCACTTTAAAAAGATAAATGCAAGAGAGATTGTCTTGCGGAATAATCCGATTGTGAAGTGTAGATGCTTTGAAAATGCTTAACTCAAACTGGCATTTAACCACTTGAATTAGAAGCCTTATTCACAAAGAGGATAAACTCCTCTGGAACAATCAGTTTCTCAGCTGAAAGCTATGAATCAGTAACTGGGTTTGCTTTTGGAGCGAAGACATGTGGATTCATTTTTTGACAGATATCTATAATGCCTTTTACTGAAGGCGTCAAGTGGCCAAGGATGCACAGTTCTCGCACTGACTCATTGTGTTTTGAAATGCATTACACTCCATGTGTCATCTCTGAAAATGTGTGAATAAGGCTGAGTATATCATCTCCATTGTGGTGTTCCAAAACTCCTTTTCTGACTGAAATACACTAATTTTGTTATAGCCTTTGTAAGATCTAAGAATAAAGTGAAATATATCAGTAGCAACCATGAGGGAAAATAGCAATTTATAGGATATTTATTCCCTTGGAACAGGGTCATATTTACATGGTTAGCTTGTGTGAAGTCATAATGTGTGAACACAAACATTCTTCTTATATTACCTTGAAAATTCCATTTGTAGAAACAAAAAGAAAAGCCTTATTCTGTCACTTGGAGCAGCTTGAAATTCATGTAGCGGTGTGCTACATGATTTCTAGTCTCACGCAACACCAGGGTCAGAGTCATTTATCATGATGATTGCTGTAAAATAAAACACCTCAGTCCACCACAGTATGTGCAGCACCTAACAAGCAACCAGATATTTCATGGAAGATCACACAGGTAGAATAAAAAAGACTGTGTGTCAATAACAATTTGAAATGTGATGCTAGCTGCACAAGCAAGAATTAAGAAAATGTAAAACAAAAAATATGTTTGTGCTTGTATGAACGTGCATTATATCACAGCCATTCCTCTAGGTGGTGTAAACCTGGGCATGTCAATCACAGGGCTAAACCAGAGGGACATGCACTCTATCATCTACTCCTATTTTAAGAAGGTAACTTTTCAATAATATCAGATCCTTTTCTCAATTAAATATCTCACAAAATTCAAACAGCTCTAGACTACAACTGTGTAAAATGTGACCTTTTAAATATTATACTGTGTCATTATTTATTTAACAAAAATTAAGCTAAAATGCAGAAGCAGAAGTGTGAAAAACTAAGTACACACTTACTGCTTTGATGGGAATTGAGAGGGTAAGTAGCAGCGTAGGACTACAAATCAAATGCACTTGATTAATTGATCATCAGGAAGTGTGAGCAACTATTTAAAAGAAGAGATTTGGGCAGTTTGCAGGTCTGGAGCACTCAGGTGTTTGCTAATACAATTCCGAGGAGGATAGACATCAGCAATGATCCTAAAGAAGCAATTGCTGCTGCCCATCAACCTGGGAAGTTCATCATTCCGCAGTGAGAAAGATTATTCACAAGTGGAAAACATTCAAAGCAGTTGTCAGTCTTCCCAGTAGTGGGCGTCCCAGCAAATTCACCCCAAGGTCAGACTGCATAATGCAATGCATCCCTTTTGGAGACTCTGGCTGGAGTCTATCTCAGCTATCATAGGTCAAGAGGGGTACACTCTGGGCTCAGAGAAATTGTGAAAAACCCAAGAGCCATGGCAATACAGCTAGAAAAAGACTGAACAAGTCCACAGCACAGCACCTAGTCACTTTACAGTCATTGAATCAACCATGAACTCCTCTGTATTTCAAAGTATTCTAGAGTCAAATGTGAGCTAAAGCTGTACCTGAATTGGGTCATACAACAGGTCAATGACCCCAAGCACAGCAGAAAATCTACAACAAAATGGCTAAAAAATAAAAAATCAAGGTGTTACAATGAGCGAGTCAAAGTCCAGACCTCAACCTGATTGAAATTCTGTGGCAGGGACATTAAGAGAGCTGTGAATGAACAAATGTCCATAAACCTCAATGAACTAAAGCAATGTTGTAAAAAAAAAAAAGAAGAAGAAGAAGAAGAAGAAAAGAAAATGAAAAAGAAAGAAAAATGTGGGCTAAAATTCTTCCATGGTGATATGAGAGACTAATAAAGTCATACAGAAAATTACTTCAAGTTATTGCAGCTAAAGGTGGTTCTACGTGGTGCTACGGGGTGTACTTAGTGTTTCCCACACCGCTTCTGCATTTAAATAATCAATAAATAATGACACAGTATAATATGTCATGTGTTGCTATTTACCTCAGGCTGCATTTCCCCAATTTTAAGACTTGATAAAGGTTAGACATGTTTTATTATATCTTAATATGTAAAACCTGAAAAATGAATACGGTTGTACTTTTTTTTCCACCTTGATTGTATTTTTAGTAGAAGCTGGGACATTGGTCATGAGCAGCAATTTCTGCTTTCTGTGTACAGTGCCAACAGCCTGCCAAAGAGAACCGCCACTGCTTCATCTTCTTGACGTATTGAATCACTTCTTCCTTTCCCTCATCTAGTGGTCCTTGCTGCTCGCCTCAGCACATCGTAGCTGAACACCTTGCCTGTCTGAACCCAGTCCTGCTTCGCCAGCTACTGACACACAGATGCTTTAATTAGGTGTGGGTGTTACAGTGCAGACCTTTAGCTTTAACTTTCAAGGAGAGCTGACACCGGAGCTTGACAGCATACAGGTGTGCAAGTTTAGCATTTTACATTCAACAGTATATTTAGCCCGTCAGATCCTTTAGTGTCACATTAGGAACTGTGTGGCAAAAATCCCAGTTGAAAAAGGCAAGGACATTTTGCACATTCGCCTCTCTATTGCATGTTAAATTATGTGAAAGCGTAAAAAGGTACTAAGTCAATGAACAGCTATTAATAGTATGGTTGGAGACACGCACTTCTATGTTATATTTAGGTCCCTCTGAAAGGCTCAATAAATCATTTCACTGCTTCAGTTAAGCAGTTCCACTTTTATTATGTATAACACAGTCACACAAATGACCCACATGTGATTCTGTGTGATCATATAGGAAATTTGCCCTAAAATGAAATGTCTATGTTTATCTGTACACCTATTCTATATATAACATTCAATCACTCACTGCACAATAGCTGCAAACCAGACATACAGCCACAACCTGCGATTTAACAGCGAAGCCTTTATCCCAAGGCCATATCATAATTTCTCTTTGGTCATTTCCCACAACCTAAAGTTGTAGTTACTGGGAGCGTAAAATTCTTGTAGTAATAGGAATAATTGATGACTGGCTATTCATGGGGATGGGAGCAGTCTAGCATAACAAGGTCATAGATGTGATTTGCAGGACAGTGCCTGGAAAATGAAGAAAAAAAGGGGGGTGGGACCCTTTGCCATATTTACATTTACTATGTTCAGGATGAATCACAGCTGCTCAAAACAGGATGCACTGTAATTCTTCCAGAGACACTCAAATACAAGTTTAAATATTGAACTTGATTCATAAATAGACTATACTGCGTGATATGAGGCCATCCAGTGGTTTTTTTAAAGCCTACTGTAGTGTATTTTGATCAGCTAGAGACTAAACAGCTGGAAGTGCAAGTATATCATCTTTTCTAATGAGGAGCACATTGCAGTGTCACTTTAAGTGGGCTGCATTAATGCCTTCTTAGCTCTATAATTAGCTAGATACAATTTTGCAAAACAGGCTGTTCAGCAGTGAATGCGGAAGCCACTGCTAAGCTGATTTGATTTTCTGCCTCAGCGTCACCAGTATGGGGCTGTTAAGGAGGAAGGGAGGTGGGCAGGGTGAGTGGGTGGGAGGTAAGGAAGTACTAGAGCAACATAAATGTTTTCCTTGAGTAGAAGATAGTGTGATTTTAAAAAAACTCACTCTCTTTGAGCATTTTACAAACAAATCCCGAGGATTGGTGGGAGATGTTACCTGTAAATTGCTGAGAGTAAGGCAGCTGGATTATGCAGTTTTATCAGGAACCCGTGACTTAATGTGGGTTGTTTTGAACAAATTTAATGAATTCATGATGATATTTTTTTTTTAAAGCCTGATGTTGCTGTCCATGGTGCTGAAACCACTGCCGTTATAAGGGTACACCTATTATCAGTCACTGTAGGGGTTGCTTGTCTTTTTATAGCGGGACACTGCTCAGACTACTTCTAATACCTTTCTGGATAGCCTGATGTCAGTTTCATTCACAGCCTGACATTATAAAATCTGATAGGAATCAACCCTTTTCGCAGCAGCTTTCTCTGTCCATCCTTGTATTATTATTTTTTTTATTGCTGCAGCCCTGTTATTGTTGCAGGCAATCACCATTAAGAAGAAAAGTAGTTTTGTATCCGAATGAAAGCATTACTAATAAATTCTTACGTGACAGATGGTCGGCTGAACAGCCTCACAGTGTTCTAGTGCTGACTGTGATGATTTAATTAAATTAATCATTTTCTCAGGCTATTTTCGCGGGACAAATGAAGTTTCCCAGTGGGTATTCCAAAGCCCAGTCGAGAGAAACTCGATTACAAGTTGTACACAGCCGCGTTCCTGAACGCAAATTGGATTGAAATTACTTTCTGCAAAATATGGATTAATCAAGATCGGTTAAAGGAAATAACGTGGGAGTCTCATATGCGGTGGCACGAATATCATCCATCATAAAGCAGCGGGAGCCGTGTCTCCTCAAGCCACATCTGATCACTGCAGAGTAAGACTAATTAGTAAGAGGGACTGTTTTCTGAGCAGCGCGAAAACTCTGACAGGTCTGAGACGCGTCTCCTTCCGCACCACACGCATCTCAGAATAAAGCGCTTTCCTCATATAAACACGCACGCACGCAAGTCTCCCGCGTGCCCAGAAAAGCCAGTGCTTATCATTTGAGCGCACTCATTTCCCCCGTCAGACCACCGTGTGGTTCATTCCAGCGTCTCTGTATCCTCAGTGCGAGGTGTGTTTCTCTGTCATCCGCACTGAGCAAGGCGGTTTAATCACTCCGCTGACAGAGCAGCAAAGTGAAATACGATGGAGAGCGAGCAGAGATGGGCTTGTGCTGGACGCGTATCTGGTAACGGGGTGAGTTAATACTGAAATGATATGAATCATTGGCCACCGAGATTTTTTTGTTCTTTTCCAACCAGAAATAGCCTTAATTATTATTATTATTATTATTAATTATTAAACATTTCTTAAGACTGGACTTCAAAAGTAAGGATGCGTTAGTGAGGTGATGTGTAACAAGTGTCTTGGCTGATTATCATCTGTAAGCAGAGACGGGCACAAAGACGAAACCTCATGGGACAAGCGATCTCCACTAAGATGCGATTCTGAATATTTAAATGGTGAAGTTTGATTCTAGAGACAAATACTTTTGTTAAATTGCTGTAAATTTCATGAATTACATAAACAGTTGTAAAGACCATGTGCCTTGAGTATTTGTGCAAAGGAAACACACACACACACACACACACACACACACACACACACACACACAGATTAGACTGATTTGAAAACGTGCTAAAGCTGCTAAGTCCACAAGAGAACATTTGATTTAGATGTTTGCTTTAGGCTGCCTTGTGGTTTTATTACCACTCAAGTCAGAGGACACAGCTACATACCTCCCCTCCATACACCCGCAAATGTCAGGAGATTCCCCTTGGGGAAAAATTGTATAACAAATGAGCATACAATAATTTCAGAGTAGGGGGCTTAACACAACAAGAATGCCATTCACACTCTTGCAGTTTTAATTATAAGGCTGTGACACCCTGTTTGGACACAAAGATGAAATGGTTATCCTGCAAACGCATATGAAGATCAGAAAAGTATTCAAATGCAGATAAATTTGTTCATTTGAACTGCATTATCTTGTATCTGTCAGGATCGTGAAAAGTCTTCAGGGTTATAAATATGATTTCACCATAAAGTATACTGTGTACAGATTTTCTCAGAGAGATCTTTTCTTAACTAAAATTCCCAAAAGGATGGCAAGCAGATATGTTCAGTGAACCAGTTGGCAGAAGTATCAAGACACTATCTGACCTGAACTGACATTTTCCCAACACAGCTGTGTGGAATAACATTAAAAACTAAATATATTCAGCTCTTGTCCTTTGATTTTGCTATCTTAGACTTTCTACCCATGGCTCCCTTTTCACTCCTCTCCCATATGCTTACATATACATTTGCATTTGTTGTTGGGTTTTTTTCCCCCTTTTTCTTCCTGTCTTGTGTGTCAGACTTCGAGTGAGTGGCAGTTGTCTTCTGAGACACCTGGCCTGTGATGTCCTCAGAGAAACTGCAGCATTGCTTTGCTGAATGCCGCATGTTTTGATTGCCTCTTCCTTTTATAACAATTGTCCAATTTCATGGCTATTAGGCTTGTTAATAGGAGCGGGGAGAAGAGAGAGCACTGAGCCCAGTGGTGTGCTTGGGGTGGCACCTTTGATTAGAGGGGATGGATTATGATGCAAAGAGACAGCGTCACATGTCAGTTACATATAGAAACTAATAGAGGCATGGCCTGTGTTGTTAATACCCATTGGGCCTTACTGATAAAGCCCAGTGATTGATATAAAGTAACTCAATCTGACACATCCCCTTGGGTACAAAAGCATGAATGAAACATTTTAGTTTCCTGTCTTTGATCTTTGTATTACAGAAAATGGAGAATTATTGCTTAGTTTATTTATCATATTGATTGTTTAGGAAAATAGCCAAATGTAATGCAGACAAGCAACCAGAAGAATTCAATCCTATTGATTAAATACTGCAACTGAAATAAAAATCCCAATTACAGCCAATCATTTTGGCAGTATTATATGCATTAGTTGCAGACATTAACAACACTTTGCTTCAAGACCTTGGAAAAACCTGAGGTAGTCTATCATATCCTCTCAAGACAGAAGAGGAGACATGCAAAATGAATGATTATATTAAATATTCCACATAATGGGTACCAATCTGCTTTAAAGACTGGTACACTGGGTAGAGCTCAGAAACTGTGATCTGTGTTTCTAAAAAGCTTGGGAAGCTAAAGCAGGAAGAGTAATTTAAACTGTGAATGCCTAAATAAGGAGTTATGATTAATGACTAAAATTAACATGGCTAAATCAAGTTCGTCTGAATATGTTTCCCAAAATATGATGCATGAAATAATTGTTGCCCCCAGTGATGCTGCTAAAAATGAAGCTTCTGTGAGTGAGTCAGTGTCATAGTTATCATAACAGTGTGTTCTGGATTTAAAAAAAAGAAAAAGAAAAGAAAAACAATACAGCTTTCTAATATGTTACTTAAATGCTTTTGTATATTTTGGGGTTTGTTGATAATGTGGCAGGTCTTGTAAGGAAGTTGATCTCATCAAAGTGATTGTAGTAGTTGCAAGCTGTACAAATCAATACTTTGCAAACATTCAACTGTCAGAGTTGAAGTGGCTGATGTTTTAGGATTCATTGTTTCTGTGCTGTTGAAAATTGTGTAGAGCAGCTCATCAAGTCTCTCCTGTGAATGTATTGATAGACCTGGCATGTCAAATCTTTTCATTTCCGAGCTTGAAACTGAGACAGTCATATGGTAATACAGAGCATCTCTCACCCACACAGTCTTGTTCAAAGTAAAACAGATTCCCCTCTTTACGACAACTTAAAGCACACAACTCTACGATGCCTAATGGTGTAAACGCACTATTAAAAATGAAAATAAGATATTCCCAAATGAGTCTGCAACAAAGATTCACTTAAAACTGTTCACTGTGCAGCAGGAGCTTGACTTTGATGGGAATCAAAGGACAGCAGTGGGATGATAAAACTGAATATTTATGGCCTTTTCCTGAACCAGAGATGTCCCAGAGTACTTTTAAGCCTTTTTAACAGCAGATGAAATTGCACTTGAAAGTTGTAGGCAGGTTGCTCGACAACTGAAATGAGCAGCTCAAGTGCTTTTTACTATTGTGAACAAATCACTGAACTATCTCTCTGGTCAATGACACAGTGATGTAGACTAGTGCATTTGCACACTTTTGCAAACCCCGAAGTAAAACCTAGTTTTTTGAGTACTGCATCTGTAACCTTTAGCATATAGTTTATTGTTGAGACATAAATCTGTGTCTTCTTCTCTTGTCTCTGCTGCAGAATGCATGGGCTGTCTGCAGACACTGTTGCTGAATCGTCTTTGGCTGCAGCTACCATGACATATCCCAACACCAGCACACTTGCAGTCAACGTTACTGAAGCTTTGGACGGCCATGACTCTGGAGGAAACATCTACCGACCCTTTTCTGTTTTCAGCGTTCTCACTCTTACTTTACTCGCGATGCTGGTGGTGGCCACTTTTGTTTGGAACTTGCTGGTGCTGATCACCATCCTGAGGGTGAGAACATTTCACAGAGTGCCCCACAACCTGGTGGCTTCAATGGCCATCTCAGATGTGATGGTGGCTGCTCTGGTCATGCCCCTCAGCCTAGTCCACGAGCTGAACGGCAGGCTGTGGAAACTGGGGCGCGTGCTCTGCCAGGTGTGGATCTCATTCGATGTGCTCTGCTGCACAGCCAGCATCTGGAATGTGACAGCCATTGCGCTGGACCGCTACTGGTCCATCACCAGACACCTGGAATACACACTCAAGACACGCAAAAAGATCTCCAATGTGATGATCGCACTCACTTGGCTGCTGTCCTCTATCATCTCCTTGTCGCCACTCTTCGGCTGGGGGGAGACATACTCAGAGGGGATGAAGTGCCAGGTGAGCCAGGAGCCTTCCTACACCATTTTCTCCACCTTTGGGGCATTTTACCTCCCTCTTTGTGTGGTTCTCTTTGTTTATTGGAAGATCTACAAGGCTGCCAAGTTTCGGATTGGCTCCCGCAAGTCCAACACAATCACACCCATGGCTGAGGTAATTACTCTTTCATTTTATAATAATTCTGCATACAAGTTACAATGTCATTGCCCTCCGTTTCCTGCATCAACTCGCTGATGCCCCAGACCTGCGAATATGGATTGCTCTGCACTTATTTATTATATTGACTCATAAATTAGTCTATTGAACGAAGGAAACATAAGTATCTAGTGTATGAGCATAAAGCCATTCTGTTCATCACATTCAGATTGTGAATGTGCATAGGAAGAAGGTTGAAAACTATATAGAAATACTACCTCCGGCATCTTTGATGAACCATGCATCTGGCTTTGGTGTTATTATAATCAGCAGACACAAAAGGTCTAGATCAAGAAAACTTGTAACCAGGGAACTTTTCTTTTCACCTAGATTTTTAACACATTAGTGACACATTATGCTACTTTTACAGTCTTACAATAGCCATTGTTTTCCTTCACCTGTGAAAGACTACTTATAAAATCATTTAGCATCCAATGATGCTCAGGACTTAGCAAACATTTATTTTAAAAAAGTGCTGGGATTTTATTTATGCCATTTTAATTAATGTAATGTGCATAATTTTACCAATTCCTCAAGGCATGCATTTGCTATGCAAGTGTTAGAAATTATAAGCATATGGTCAAGGAGGACCAATCACTAAGTAAATGAGCCACATCTGTTATTGCTTTGATGAACATTCATGTCAAGTTTGGTTACACAGACAATCATTCTTCTAGCCGTAGCAATTATTCAATCCAGAATATGTTTAATTTGTGATTTTGTTTTCCACAGACGCATCCACCTCCTCTGGTTACATTTTATGTCTCTCAGTACGCAGTCAGAGTTTACTCTCATCATTTCCAAGCATACACCAAGCTCTGCAGTGTGCCTGAGTTATGATGTGAGCAGTGGCATCAGCATCCGAGATAATAAACTTCCTACACTGATCCATTAAAAACACCCACTCACATATATATATATAAACAAACAATGCACCAGAAATTCAGAACCATAGTTCACTGAGGTATGATTCCTGACCTAGTTGTACAAATAACTCGAGGATGCCAAAAGCCATATTATTTGGCTTCAGAAAATCTCTTAAATCACTGCACAAATGTGAATGTGTCAGTATTTTAGACTGCATTAAAGCCCAAATATAAAATATCATAACTATACCAACATTAGCTGTAAGCTAGCTTCTTGTCCTTGGGTTTTCATAAAGCTGATCCTAAACTGAGATAATATACAGAATATATAAAGCTTTACCATTTAGTTGCTTAATCTTATTTAAGCCTAAATCATAGGATTGACAAATCAGACACTTAAACATTTTTTAAAAATTGAACATTTTACACATCTTAGACTCATTTATCTGCTATATAAAGGAAGACTTGCAGCTCTATAACTGCCCATTTTAGCAGCTTCATCATTCAAGATTATATTGAACCATTCCTTAAATTTTAAGCACCCTTGCCAGCAGCAATATGCTTTTAACTTCTGGCCCATGCTGTAAAAGCATTTTCTTCACCTATTGCATCAGGTATATAGTCCACTGACCTGTATTGATTCAACTAAATTTACTCCAGAGAGTAAAAGTTCCTCTACCGGAGTGCAGGTTCTTGTTTAAGTGTTTCTACAGGACAGAACAGTGTAGAATATTGTCCTTTCAGCTCTGCTTCCGACACATTTAGACAGATAGTTTGTCTTTATAAATGCTGCGACCTGAACTTTACCGGATGAACAAGAAATAAAGTCAGCCTTGAGATGCACCAGGCAATAGTAAAAGAGGAAAAAGCCAGAGGATAAATGTTGACATTTCTCTTCCTGGCTGTGTAGTGTGTTTGCAAAATTGAGAAAATGGGTTTGTGAAGAATGCAGATTAAAACACGGCTTCGGCTTTATATTCTCAGTGTTTTGTGCAATGACAGAATAAGCTTTTGCTTGTTGATCCACCTGTTGATCTATACACCATTCTCCCAGCCTAATATCCATCTTTTGTTGAGCAGCCTCAGCATTTTCACTTCAGTATTTGCTCTTCTCTGGCCTACTTTTTTTTTAAAGATATTGCTTTGCTGATCCAACAGTTAATCAGATTTCTCTGACTGATTAATGAATCAATAAAATAAGTGATTTATTTCCTGATTGGCTGTCTCCTAGGTAAAGGATGAGACACAGCAGCCCCAGATGGTGTTTACTGTGCGCCATGCCACTGTGACCTTCCAGACAGATGGGGACACGTGGCGTGAGCAGAAGGAGAAAAAGGCAGCACTGATGGTAGGCATTCTGATTGGCGTGTTTGTACTTTGCTGGATCCCCTTTTTCATCACCGAGCTCATCGTCCCACTTTGTTCCTGTGACATCCCACCAATCTGGAAGAGCATCTTCTTGTGGCTGGGCTACTCCAACTCCTTCTTTAACCCACTTATATACACCGCCTTTAACAAGAACTACAACAACGCCCTGAGAAACCTCTTTTCCCGGCAGCGCTAAGTTGCTCTGCATGCTTAGCCGACACACTACACCAGCATCTGCTCCACAGTGGTACTTCTCATGATCAATCTGTGTCTGTTACTCTATCCCTCACAGATGGATGAACCTAACACTGTATATAACAGGCACCATAACAGGCTGCAGACTAATGTTTTGAAGCCTGGAATTTGGTGTTTTGGTTTCTGCCATCTTGGTTTCTGGAGGTGACAGGCAAGTGTTGGATATGACCCCTGAACGCCAGGACACTATGCAAGGTAGCCACACCCTAAAGCGTATCCTGCTTTATTGTCTATTTTTGCAATAAATGAAACAACAATTTTCAAAATGAACACCATGCTGTAATGAAGAGGACTTAAAAAAGAACATTTGAGCATTTGAAAATGTTTGCTGAGGTTGTAAATCAAGTGTGGAGCAGGGTAGTTTTCTCATGGTCGGATGTACAGTCCCACTACTTTTCACAACCAGAGGAGTTGCCCCATGTAGGCCATTAGGAAAGATGCAGGTTTATGGAATTTACACCTTATAAGGGTTCATCTATATTCACTGTACTCGCCCTTGCAAATGGCGCTATCCAACAAAAGTGACGTCATATCCACTGGTGCATTGGGCTCAGTTTTTGCAAACTCGTTCAAGTGCTGCTCCCGCCACATCTGGGGTGAAGACAACTTTACGATCATGTCCATTTTTACCGCCATTTTAATGACATATCGATACAGAATCTCTGAGATTCACAGAGGGAGATATTGCAACAGTTTGAAAAGATGGCACTCGCAAATTTCTTTGTTTACAGTTTTGACTTCTTCTCTTCTTCTGTGGAAGTTTTGTCTAAGTGGCGAGACATATCATTCAGGAGAATACTGCAGGGAGTACTTGTGATGTCATCACAAGTACTCCCTGCAGTGCCATTTGCAAGGGTGAGAACGGCGATCACACTGGCCCCATAAATGGAAAGGAGGTGTGGTGACATCACTGTGCGCAAAGCGACCAATGCGAAAGCATAAAGAGGTCATAAAGACCCGGAGGTTATATCCATTTTTCATATGTAGTCTACAGTGATAACCAGAAGCTGTGTTTGGAAAAAAAAAAGAATTTAAAAGTCATTCAGTTTGTTTGTTTTTTAATGTTGTACTTTGTCGATTAGAGAAAGTAATCTCACAGCTCGACTGAGCTAATATATCTGCAAGGCGGAGAATAAATTGGTTGTGTTGTGGTAGCAACAGCAGATCCAGTGCTGTCTACATGTTGGCTTTCTCTCTTCTCTCTCATTTCAACCTTTTTAACGAGAAATGCATGTTATAATGTGCTTATCAACAATTTCATCATGTGTGAGCCTCCTGGGACTCCAAGTAGAGCTGGAAGAAATTTTAAGAAAAGTTGGGTAGAACTGAGTAAACCAAACTTCATAAATGATAAATTGAGAACCGACTTGGGATTCTGTGCTGTAACACATTAAAATGTTCATCGTCAGTGAGATTTCAAGCAAAGAATTTAATCTAATTATCGAAGAGATGGACTGTAGTACAGAGTCCTCTAGGAAAACTGTTGAAAAACTTCCCCCTATTAGCTAGATACATGCCCTGGTATCACACAAAATTTATTCAAACATGCTTGCTGATAAATGTGCATTCTGTCCTCTGATGCTGACAAGCTACACACTAATATTTCTTGTATTTTGTCTACACACTAGTGAGAATTTTATGAAAGTAGGGGAAAATAGCTACAGAAATCATTATTTTCATAGTCTTTGATTAAATCCTTTGTTGAGAAGCTGCAGCCAGATATGATCACATCTTACTCCTATTCCAATAACATCTTTTGACTGTTGTAAAGCTGCTCAAAAATTATCACAATAACAGATTCTACATCCTTACAAGTCAGTGGGAATTGAATTGGAATAAAAAGATAGGGGTGTAAAACTTGATTATACTGCAGTATTGGGGTTACAGGTGTAAGAAAACCTTGTGCCAAGCGATACCAATATCTTTGAATGGTTCAAAAGAACTAAAGCAAAACACAGTTATGATGGAGTCAATTTAACAGGGTTTCCATTTTTAGATCATTTTGTATGACTCCCCTGGTTTCCTCCACAAATTACTTTCTACTTAATTGTTCACCACTGTGGAATCAGTAAATGAACCTTTGCTTTTTGTGGAATAGACTGTGATGTGAGGAATCAAACAGGGTTTCTCAAAAAAAAAAAACATCCTACAGTATTGTGCAAAATGCTTCAGCCAGCCCTCAGTTCTTTATATTTTGTTGGAGAAACTGGAAATAGATGCAGCAATTTACTAAAGCATATGTAAACATACATGGAAATACAATATATAAGGCAAAAACTGTGTGTACACTTCTAACAAGCTTGAAAGCCAGTATTTAGTATGACCACTTTTATTCTTGAACACAGTCTGACCTTTCTTAGGCAGCTTTCTTGTAATTTCTTTAAGTAGTCTTCAGGAGTAGTTTTCCAGGCTTCCTGAAGGACATTCAAAGCTTTTCTTTGGATGTTTGCTGCCTTTCCTTCCAATTTCTCTCAAGATGATCCCTCAATAATGTTTTAATGCAGTGCATGACTGACAGTGTTTACATTGTGTGTTCTTCTATCCAGGTATGCTTTTACTGTACTGGCATTGTGTTTAGTATCATCATAATGCTAAAAAGATTTTGCCGATCAGACATTGTCCAGATGGTACTGTATGGTGGCTCAAAATCTTTTCAGCATTCATAATTCCATCAATTTTAACAAGAGCCTCCACCGTGTTTTACTGATGGATGTAGATACTTGCCGTTATACCTCCTCCCATAACAATTTGTGATACTATTTCTGATGAGGCTTCAGTGAACAGTAGCTGGATCAGCTGAAGGGCCAAATGTATCTCTCAGGTCTTGTGTCAGGTCTTTGCTGAATTTCTTCTCTACTTCTGCTTATATGACTTTCAGATACTGTTCATCTGCTGTACACACTTTTTTAGGCCCACCACTTCATCTTTAGTTCTCCACTTGGCCAGTTTCCTCAAATTTTTTAAGGATACACTGCACACCATGCTGAGATAAGCCAAGTTTTCTGTTAATAGCTCTTTGGGAATTACATTGTTGGTGCAAAAATACTATTTTATACCTGTCAAACTGTGTTATCCTTGGCATTTTTTATAGATTCAACTAAAGAAATGGAAGCAAATTATGTATTTTTGCAACAGGCTGCTATTAACAAAGTGCCTAAAGATACCTTTTAAAATTGGTTCTTTTCCTAAGTTGTCTGTTATGTGTAGACACAACAGTGGTTCCTTCCTTTGAGTTAGTTGCCTTTTTTTATGTTTGAATAATTCATAGATTAAATGGCCTAATAAACAAACAAAAACATTCTTCTGAAAACTCCACTGAAAATGAATGAAAAAGCAGCGAATGTCCAAAGGAAAACTTTGAAAGTTCCCCAGAAAGTCTGGAGAAGGATTATGCGACACTACTTGAAAAAGCAATTAAATCTGGCTCCTTGGAAGCAAACTCTAAATAAATGAAGGGTGGCTGAAGACTTTTGCACAGTACTATACATATATGTGCACTCCAGTTGAAGAAGAACATTAAGGTTCCCTACACCATTCCCATATAATCTTCTTTTTTTCCCCTTTTTAATCTGTCATTCTTTTATTTTCAGATGTGGTAAGATGACAACGTGCATTTGCTCAAACGGCTGTTGTTGCTTTCTAGTGAAAACAGACTTAACACTTTTACCTTGATTTGTACTTTATTATTAAACTCAAGAGAGTAAAATATTTTAAAAAAAATTTAAAAACTACTGACAATATCCTGTTATGAATAAAGAAAATGCATGCAAAAAGAGCCAAAATGATGACTGTTATTACATTCATTGTGACATTCTACAGTAAATGTCATTCATTGTGATTCTTTCAATGATTAACTTCTTAGTGCTCTTTAAATTGCTGAGAACAGTAGGTTCTTCACCCCTCCTTCTTTTGTGTGTGTTATGACCCAGCTCAGGAAATGCAAAGAGTTCCTGTCTGCCATCTGTTCCTTACCCCATTTATCCTACTCAGAAAAAAGGATAAAAAAACAAAGAACAAAAAAAGAAAAATGGAAATGGTCCATTGTGTTCAAGTGTTTCAGTCTTTTTTTTTTCATTTTTGCATGTTCTGTTCTACAGAAGCCTTGGATGATAAAAATGAACAATAAACAAACACTCCATCTGCGATAAAGGGAGTCGAGCTCAGAACTTTTATTTCATTAATAGAAGTAACAGCTGTAGAGGCTGCGCTACGAGGCATACTGCTAGGTATTTGTTAACTGTTGGCACACATTTACCCAGATTAATACACAAAGAAAGCTGGAAAGAAGGAAATATCATTAAAAAAAAAAAGAATGAATTTTTCATTTTAGTTTTGGTAAGAATTCAATCACTGCCAAGCCACTGGGGTCATTTTCTAAACAGTCACTGGCATGTCTTAACTCTCTATGGAGCCACTGCCAGCATGCACATTTCAGAGCCAGTAGTGAGACTGCTGCTGTTCAAAGGAGCATATTCATCCATGTCCAGGGAGGACAGCATGCATGAAAATGTGGTCTGCCTAAACTGACTTAGGATTAGAACCCGATGCCTCTGGCAAGGCAAACCTGTGCTTTAGCTACTGAATTTTGCAGTAATAGCTGCAGTAATCATTGCAGCACCAGGCCCCTTCATGGCACATGCACACTATTAAACTGTATTCTCCTGCCACAGCAAAGAAAAGAAATATTTTATCCATATGTCCAACCTTTTAGAGCTTACTTTTTTAAGCATGCTTTTTTCACTATAATATACAGTATGTGTCTACCAGTAAACAAGCTTATCTCTAGTTTGCCACCACAGTCTCTGGTAACAATAGACCAGACCTGAGGTAATGGGTGAACTGCATGTGGTGAGGTTTGCAGAGTAGAGTGACCAGATAGGACGAGATGTCCCGCACTGCCACGACTCTCTTATCTTGACAACAAATTGAACTCAGTCTCTTCTTTTTCTGAGGGAAAGTCAACTCTGTGACTCTGTTTTTGTTCCACTTGTTATCTTGTGGCACCTCAGTTTCATCCAAACAGAAACTGCACAGCAGGACTGCGCAGAAGAAAATCCTAGTGAGCAAGTGAGAGAGTGGAGTGAGAGAGTATGTGTGATCAGAATGACATCACGCTCACTTTCTCACCCTCTGTTTCACCCTTTGCTTGCTTTTAATTCAGGTTCCGGGGGCAAAATAGAAGCGATTGTGGGAGAATGAAAAAATGGGAAATTCTGAAATACTCCTGTGAGGAGGTGCAAGCCGATAAATCTTTTTTTGCCTCGAGCCAGAAATGAGATGGACACTGCTTACTGGAATTTTCTTTAGGTTTCTTCTTTTTTCATATTTCATAACATGAACTGTGCTGATACACTGTGTTGGACCAAAAAATAAAAAAAAATGTTAAGGAATCTTTAATCAGCATTTGATGCAATATGAAAAACTCAGTGATATAAATTAATAATTATGAGTTTGCAGAGTTTGTTTATTTGGCAGCACAAATTTCAATAAAAATTTGATCCCAAAGGCAGCAGAAAACATCATCTCATCATCATCTCATGGTTATATTGCTTAGCCAACCAGTCAAGTTGCATTTTATATCAATATCTGTCCAGGCTTATACAATATACTGTATGTTGTAAATACTCAAAAGAAATTAAATTAAACATATCAAATTTATTTATATTTGTCCAAATAGATTAGAGCAAAATCAGTGTACAGTTTCCAGATGAGCACCCAAGTCAGTAAATATGAAATATTGTCACTGTCTTCTCTTCTGTCCTAGAGTTGTGCTGGTAAATAATAGAAAAGTGTTTTTGCAGAAGATATTTCTGAGATAGTGTGCTCACTAGGGGTGGCAGAATGGAGAGTCATGGGATGTGGGACAGACAACCAAAAAAACAAAGCATCTGGACATGTCTGTCACCAGTGGGGAGGCAAAAAACAAAACAAAAAACACAACAACATACAGGATAGCTACCACATTTTTACCTGGTATTCACATGTAGTGCACCAGCTGACTGCCTTGTTCTCCTCGCCAACAACGACTCTACCACTGAACATTCAGATGACTACAGATACCTCAGCAGTTACATTAACAGCTGCCAAACTGGTTCAGTTTGGGGAGCTTTACATGCCCTTACCAAAGTGTGGAAGTGTCATGGTCCTGGGCCTGTGGCCCAGTGTTTTCAGTTTTGTTTCCTTGTTTCTCTGGTCCCTGATGTTTCTGTGTGTTCCTGGTCCTGTCCCTTCCTGTTTTATTTTGGTAGTCTTGTGGTCTCTGTATGTCCTGTTCAGTTTGCTTCCTCCTGTCTCATCTGTGTAATGTGCATCACCTGTGTTCCCTCCTGTGTATTTAAGTCCGGTGTTTTCTGTGCCTGGTTGTCGTGTCATACGTAGTGGTAGCTCCCTGCTGTAGTCCCTTTGTGTTTCCTGGTCTCCCCGGTCTCCCCCTAACTTGTGTATTTCCCAGGGGGAGTTCCTCTGTGCTTTGTGTTTTCCCCATCCGTTATTAAACCTGTGTTCCCGGAGCTCTGCATTTGGGGTCCTGCCTTCTTCCCTCCCGCACCGCAGCTCTCAGCCGTGACAGGAAGCCTTCAATTCAAAACTTAACCAAAACGTAAAGTGTTCAAGTCGTGTGTTGAGACAATTCTGCTCTATGGGTCTGAATCAGGGAGTAGTCAGGGACCCTGACCAAATTGCCAAGCAAGGCAAATGTTACCTGGAAGAGCCACATCACCAACTGTCTGCTATGCTTAACAGAGATTTCTGTAAGGATTTCATAGTGTCACCATGATGATTAACATGCAATAGTAAAAGAATTTATTGTAACTTATTTAACAACTATGTTACCAGGGCTACCAATGTCATGGATGTATGCACACAGGACAAATTGCCCAGTAAATTTTGAAACATTCCTGGCTGCTCTGGCTGTCTAACCAGCCAACAGACTGGCATAACTTCAACAATAAAGTGCACCCACAGTTAAACAAGCAGCCCATGATAAAGCTGTTATTCAGTTGTCAAATATATAGAATATGAATATAAACTGCTTTGATATAGGCTTAAAGAGAAAAGATTTGGAACCTGAAGGAAAATCACAGTCTTTTGTCTAAATTTAAGTAATGTCCTCACCGTCATTTCTTACTAAAAAATTATTTTGAGGGCTTCCTTCAGTTCTCCGACCCCTTTCACTCAAACACAATGATAACATGCTCTGCAAGGCTATGAATAGTTAATGCACTCTCTGTATAAAGCAGATACCATAGTGCCACTGATGAATTTTGACAAGACTGTGACATTTAAAGATTTTTACCTCTTCTTCTTCATTGTACTTGTATCATCCACCTAAGTCTTTCTAAATGATAGTGCATTGTCTTCTCTTTCAAAACATCCTCTGAGAGTAACACCATGACAATAAGAAGATTTTGTTTTCTTTTTTTTAATGGGGTGAGGTGGAATAAAAAAGAACAAAAACAAAATAGCTGTATATATTTTGCATTGTCTGGTTGTCTGCATTTCAATTTAACACCCCAGTGGGCATGGTTGAATCGATGCAGACATGGAGACAGAGCAGAGAGACCTTTAGAGAACTTGAACAAGAAAGAGACATTTCACAGACTGATGAGTCTAAATGCTGATACAAGAGAGCTGGCTCCCGATGAGATTAGGCAGGTGGCGTTGTTATTTTGAGATTGCTAGAAATCACTACCAGACAAATTCAGGGGGCGATTACTCAGAGTGGGTAAATGGCAAGATGTGGGGAGTCTCAGTATGTGTTAATCAGGGAGACAGACACAGACATATATATATATATATATATATATATATATATATATATATATATATATATATATATATGCGCACATACATACATAAAGGCACAATAAGGAGTGGTTACTTTGCCGATATTCAGTCATTTCACTGCAGGAAACCCAAATCAGAAGCAGGTAATCCCCTGACTCTTCAGTGCTTCGTCAGTTCAGAAACGATAAACCTAAACACCCTCATGCTCTGTTGCTATGGCACCAAGGCTCAAAGAAAGCTCAGTACATATCTGTGAAGATTCCCAGTCAGTAGGTTATATGGTGCTAAGTCAAAGAAAGGCATGTGGTAATATTTGTTTCTTCACAGAGTCTTCAAGAAAGTCCTGAAACATGCCCAGCAAGTCTGGTCTCCTTTAACTTGCCACTTCCAATTTCCCTTGTATAGAATACAAACAGGAAGAACAGAAATAATCTGATGGTTATTTCTGAATTTGTGTACATTTCAACTTTTGCAAGCATTTCTTTTGTGCAGTGTAGTGAGCTGAAATCCTTGGCAATGTTTGTATGAAACAGTCCCAGAAACCGCAATGTCATGCCTGAGTGAAGGCACTTCTCTTGGCAAGCGAGCCATTCCGAAACAAGAATCAAGGAGGAGGGGGATGTCATTTGGCACAAGTGCGTGGCACTTTGGTAAAGAACAGAATGCATTGTCATTCCTTCTGCCCTCCCTCTCAATCAGCCTAGAGGATGTTTGCAGGCACCCCTTTGAAGTCTGATGATGTGCATGTCGGCACTTTTATCATTACTCACATTATATGCACTGACTGTTTGAATTCCCTTGAAGAAGCATTACAACATGAATGAGATCAATTGCACAAGAACAGACTGTGGTTAATTACCCACGCTCGATGATCAGGACACGGGTGGAAACAGCGTGACCAGGAGCTTCAGTGGCTTTTTTTGTGCAGTGCTTGGGATTTTACAAAGGAAATCCTCCCAGGTGTGGACTCTAACAAGGATGTAGTGCTGCATTAGAAACCATGTTGACCCAACCTCTGATGGAACAAGTGCCTGCATTGCAGCTCATATGTTACAACCACAAGTCCTAGGGGAAAAGCAGCCTTTGTTTTACCTTCTATTGTTTCAATACATTCACATTCAGGGGATAGCACAGTGGCACTGAAACTTACTGCATGGCCCTAAACACTGTTTAGGGCCATTGAGACATTTTACCAAGATGACATTTTACCAAGATGAGCATCATTAGAAGCTGCAACATTTTTCATAGCTTGTTGCTATGGTATTTTGCAGAACAAATATATTTGTACAAGCTTAACTGGACCCAATTTCTAACATTAAAGATTAATGTTAACTATCACTGTGCAATATTTTAGATGTAATCCTACTAATAAAACATTGCATTTATGAATTAAGCTTTCTTAGTTTGCTTGAGAAGTATCTCTGAGTTTTCTTTAACAGGGTTTATCTGATCCAGTTCAGCTCCACAGATGTGAGCAGGTGTGTGTGAAATTTGCCTCCTTTATTTATTTTTTCCATTCTGTAACCTGCATTAACATCAGTACATCCTTGTTTTCTAAATGGTAATCCCATTTCTGATTCAGGCATATTTTCTTTTCTGCAACGATAGTTTCATATCCATTTTCTTCATCTGTCTATCCTTAGCCACATCCACAAGGTTCAGAAATATCTAGGTGGCATTTTCATTAGTCTGACAAAATGTGCACTGCTGAAAGGCCTGCAGTGGAAAGCGTTTCTGGGCAGCTGATTGCCGCTTAGTTTCCATTTGTGCTGTGGCTGTTTTTGAGAGCTTCACACAGCCCAAGGAAATGTTAAATTAGCATATTGTTGATGTCTCATAAGAAACGCATTACAACTAAATTCTGTCAAATGGAATGGCAGATTCAAATAAAATTTGCCATTGCTCAATAAAATCTCTAATGCTCAATAATGGTATATGTGGAAAAGACTCTTTTTGTACTGCTCTCAGAAATGGTAAAAAATGAGTATGTCTTGTGATGGCTCCTCAAACACACTGTAAAGACCATTGGAACAAAAGGAGTCAACACAACAGTTCATTATGTGTCGGTACAAGATGACTTCTTGTCTACTCCCCTCCCATAGTTTGTGTTTCGTCATGCTTGTTGTTGGTGGCCTCTTTATTATTATTCTTAATTTTATTTGTATGGCACTAAATTACAACAAACATCTGCTTCAAGGTGAATTATATTGTAAGGGAAAGACCCTACAGTAATTACAGAGAAAACCCAACAGTCAAAATGACCCCCTATGAGCAAGCACATGGCAACAGTGGGAAGGAGAAACTCCCTTTTAACAGGAAGAAGCCTCTGGCAGAACCAGGCTCAGGGAGGGGCATCATCTGCTGTGACTATATGGGGCTGAGACAAGACAAAAGACTCCTTCCCCTCACCCCAACCTGTCACGACAGCCTTCCAGAGGTTGCTTCCTGTTCTTGTAAAAAAAGATTTCTTCCTCCCCACTGTCAACAAGTGTTTGATCATAGAAGATTGTCTGATCAATGTGGTTCTCTCTCGCTAATATTGTAGGGTCTGTACTTAGAGTATATGTAAATATAAATGCAACTGGATAGCTTCAAACTGAACTGAACATCAAAGCATAAAGAAAGTGCTGCATTGCAACACTCTGAAGGGGATAGTAAGTGCTGTTTGATGTTCAACTCCACTCCAGGCACAAGGGATGCCACTGATTAATTTTTGTCATTGAGACAATAAGCACCACTAGCCTTCAATGAGCATACAAAGAAATCACAACAACCCACATGAGACCAACAAACAGAGCACAAGAGGATTCATGTATGACCAGTCTGACAACCCTCTCTGCCCTGTTTTATCTGTAGAAAAATGAAGTTATATGTAGGTATACAAACTTGCTGTTTGATACAGATAAACTCAAGAGCCAGAGGGCATCAAATATCTTGCAACAGTGTAAAGCAAGCAAGACTGCAGAACAAACACACTCACTAGTGCCTGTGAAGGGCCACAATTTTTTGAAACTATCTGATGCAGGTCTTCATAGAGACACAAAAGTATTATGCTCATAAGTGGCCACAAGTGCAAAACCTATTTCAAGAGATATTGGCAACTGAAACTGTAGACCGGAGAAAGTAAGCAAACATCTTTGCCAGCAAGAGATACAGCTTAACCTAACAACAAATGCAAGCCATACAGGCAGCTTTCCTGACTGATGCTGCGTGCTCCACACTACACACACATATCTCTCCAAATATATTAGCTGTTGGACTGACTCAGGCTGGTTGAAAAATTTAAACACTTCTCCCAAGAAGCCTACTGTGTGTAGTCACCCAGAAGGCCCTATTTCTTTGTAAGAGCTGTGTTTTATGAAGGCATATGTGTACAAGTTAATAAAAGTGGTTAAAACTGGAACACATCTACAATACATATGCTAATTTAATATTTCCTTGGGCTGTGCAGGACTTTCTTATTGCCATACTTGGTAATTGCATAATTAATGCTAAGGGATTTTCCCTCCACTGCAATTTGGGCTGCTCAACACTTCACTGTGATGTCATAACAATATACCACAAACTGTTGTGAATTATTTCTTGTGTTTAACGCTGTTGTCTACCATGGTCTTGGGGTTTTTTTATAGCCACAGTTGGTCCACGCCAACTCCACTCTACACAGCCCACTTCTCACTTAAAATGTACTCCTGGGCTGCAGCACTTAGCAACATGTTCTCTCTACTAACCCAGGAAAGCTCAATATCTCCTAAATTACTGGGAAAAAAATAGATGAACTTATAGTGTAGTGCACATTCTGCACAGGAAACATTCAACTGTTGCACTCTTCAGTTATGACTGTGAAAAGGTTTGAGTATTTTACAGCCAGAGAGCTTAGAATCAGGATTACAACTTTAAAAAGCTGAACTAAACGTGAGAAAACAAGATAGAAAGTGAGGTAGTGAATGAGTCCTTGAGGAACCATAAACAGGAAGAGTGTATTATCATGTTATATAAAAAAGGTGCTGCTGGGAGCTGGCCAGACACCAACTATAGATCCCTCTGTATCCAAATTCTAAGTGCATCCTGCAGTGTTCATTAGATTATTGATTATCCAATTTGGAAGATCACAATGTGCTGAGTGAGGAGAATCAAGAGGACTGAGGTGTCCCATTAGCTAAACAATGTCTAATATGGTGCTGGATGTATCAGTGGAAATTGTATCCATGTGTTTATAGTGAATGTACAGTGGAGCCTCCAACACGATCAATCACATTTGAATTCTCAGTAATGTTTCAAAAATCTCTGCAGTAAAAAAAAAGAAAAAAAGAAAATAAAAATAATATATTGTCTGTCACCTCACTTTCAGAACTCCTCTCTAAAATACTCCAAATGTGCCCACATGTGTTATTTCCTTTTATCCCACATGACATATCATACCCCCTGACAGTGGGTTGATCTCTATAAATGTACTCCACATATGAATACGTAGAATCTGGGGGCAAGGGATAAGATTTTTGTGGAAACCTCAAAGAACTGGCTAGTAAGATAAGTCACAGGGCTCCCAAATTGGGCTTGCTTGTCTGAGCTGCCAACTGGAAACAAAGTTTCTTTAATATTAGAAACAAGACACCATTAGCTA
Organism: Pterophyllum scalare; assembly: GCA_024447675.2. Taxonomy (NCBI): domain Eukaryota; kingdom Metazoa; phylum Chordata; class Actinopteri; order Cichliformes; family Cichlidae; genus Pterophyllum; species Pterophyllum scalare. The sequence goes on along the minus strand of JAMQGT020007494.1, from coordinate 1,110 downwards.
TTTGATAATGTAGTCAAGCCAGAGGCCCATCAATTACTACTATTACTCATTTATAATAATATATTGTAACAAATTATTATGTGATAATGTATATATGATTAACTATAAATAATTTAGCATATTTCTTGATGCAACTACCTTTTCTATGGACTATAACGTTTGCAGACTTTGTGATCTGTAGGGAGGGTAGAGTGCAGGTGGAAGCAAGTCTGAAGAGGTGGAGGTGTGCTCTGCAAAGAAGAGAATGAAAGTCAGCAGACACAAGACACAAGTGATGGTGAAGATGGAGTTGCCAGGCAGGAGGAAAGGAGGACGACCACAGAGACGATTCACGGATGCGGAGCAAAGGGTTGGCGTGACAGAGGAGGATGCTAGAGACAGGGTGAGATGAAGGCAGAGGATCCACTGTGGTCACACCTCAAGGAAGCAGTGGGGGAAGAAGAGAAGAAGAAGAAGAAGAAGAAGAAGAAGAAGAAGAAGAAGAAGAAGAAGAAGAAGAAGAAGAAGAATTGTTATAGTTTGAACATGTACAATGTATCATTATTATAAACTGACTTTGTGTAGTACAGTGTACTTTCATAGGCTACAGTGTACAGGGCAAAGTTTATTTAAATACACCCTATGCATATCATCGCTTCATAATGGTGTCCTAAATTAATAGTTGCTAATCTTAAGCTCCTCATTAAATTAATAAATAAAATGACTGATTACCTAGTACACTGGTGCGTGTGTGTGTGTGTGTGTGTGTGTGTGTGTGTGTGTGTGTGTGTGTGTGTGTACATGTATGTGAGTCATTTCTCATTATCAAGACAGTAAGGAGCTGCCAAACACAGGCCAATCAAACATTCATCACAGCCCACTGATTCACAGGAAATGTATGCACAATGCAATAAACCACAGACAAGCATATAATAATATTCAGAGCAGAGCGAGCATCATCAGTCTACTTGCTGTGTGTGCATTAATAACGATGTGTGAAACCAGTTCAGGCCACATGCAGGGACTCCCGAGAAATATATGCCAAACCTCTAGCTGTTACCTTATTGCTTTAACACAGTATCAAACTATGGTGCTTGAGAATATTATATAAATACCAATGAAATGGATTAA
>JAMQGT020007491.1:0-14301 GCA_024447675.2 Pterophyllum scalare | reverse complement strand
ATGCTTCACTCTGGGCATGCAACAGTCTGGGTGGTACGCTTCTTTGGGGCTTCTCCACACCGTAACTCTCCCGGATGTGGGGAAAACAGTAAAGGTGGACTCATCAGAGAACAATACATGTTTCACATTGTCCACAGCCCAAGATTTGCGCTCCTTGCACCATTGAAACCGACGTTTGGCATTGGCACGAGTGACCAAAGGTTTGGCTATAGCAGCCCGGCCGTGTATATTGACCCTGTGGAGCTCCCGACGGACAGTTTTGGTGGAAACAGGAGAGTTGAGGTGCACATTTAATTCTGCCGTGATTTGGGCAGCTGTGGTTTTATGTTTTTTGGATACAATCCGGGTTAGCACCCGAACATCCCTTTCAGACAGCTTCCTCTTGCGTCCACAGTTAATCCTGTTGGATGTGGTTCGTCCTTCTTGGTGGTATGCTGACATTACCCTGGATACCGTGGCTCTTGATACATCACAAAGACTTGCTGTCTTGGTCACAGATGCGCCAGCAAGACGTGCACCAACAATTTGTCCTCTTTTGAACTGAATATATATATATATATATATATATATATATATATATATATGAAGATTATTTACTCAAGTAAAGTAGGAGAATAAAAATATGGAGATGGAAATGAGCATAATAGGGTCCTTTAAACAAATCAGGATTGATGTGGTGTATTCCTTCTGTTCACATTTACCAGTTTATAAGTTTTCGTGGTTATTGCTACACTAATCACTCATGATTTCATCTACATGGTTTATATATTAGTTTCCTCTGACAACCACACACAACAAACTGAACCAGCGTCTTAATAAAAACAGTGATTTGCAGTCAGCTGCAGGCAGGGAGATTACAAAGGCCTCAATATGAAAACAGCTTATTGAGGCAAAAAAAATACTCTGAGGGAAAAAATGTTAAAGACTCTCACATGAATGGCCCAATGGGATTTTGTAATAGTGTGAAAGAAGCACAATTTTCAGTATCTTCCCCTCCTCCCAGGCAAAAGCTGATCCAAACATTGAGCTCCGGACGTCATGATTACACGAGAAAATGAGTGTCGAGGCACTGTGTGCAGCTCTTGCGTGTGTTCCAAAAATTCCAAGAATTTTGCTTTTATGCCTCATAAATTCCTGAATAAATGTGATCGGATGCGTAAATCAGTTTGTGACTGCTTGTGATGTGTACACTAATGAACACAGTGAAATAGTCCAGAGGGGGCAGCTGTAATTTATGTTTATGCATAATCTCCAATTGCATTATTTGTCCTTCTTCTTGTCTACAGAAAACTCATAACACAAACTAAGATCACCGTGTTTTCTAAACATCTTTAATTTAAACATATTTGACTGTACTTCATTTTATCAGCTTTAACAATAACATTTGACATACACTAAGTATTTGAAAACAAAAACCCATTAGAAGAAAAAAAAGTGTGTGGTGGGGGTTTAAATAAAAAAAAAAAGAGTTTCACAGGACTCTATGCAGGCATTAAGAGGGTAAGTAGCAGTCAGGTGCTGCTAATCAAATGCATTCGATGAACTAATCATCAGAAAAATTGACCACCTCTATTCTATAAATACAAAGATTTTGGTAGTTTGTTGGTTTGGAGCATTCAGGTGTATGTTAACACAATGCTAATTCATGAAAAGGTCACGACAGAACAATTAGAAAAAAATCTGAAAAAGTATGGCTTGTTTGGAAGCGTCACCAGGAGAAAGCTTCTTCTCTCTACAAAGAACACTTTGCACATTTGCAAAGTTGCATCTGAACAAACCACGAGACTTCTGGAACAATGTCTTTTGGGCAGATGAGACCAAAGTGTAGATGTCTGGCCTTGATTCACAGCATCATGTTTAATGTTGTTGTGCATTTGCGTTTGGGCTTGTTTTGCAGACACAGGACCTTGTCAGCCATGAACTCCTCTGCATACCAAAGTGTTCTTAGAGTCAAATATGAGGTCATCTGTCCAACAAAAGCATGACTGAAACTGGGTCATGCAACAAGACAATGATCTGAAGCACAGCAGCAAATCTACAACAGAATTACTGAAAAAGAATCAAGGTGCTGCACTGGCCCTGTTGAAGACTATAGGCCAATTAAATCACATTATGAAAATATCCTGAGAGAGCAACATAGTTGCCGGTCCCGTTCGTCCTCCAAATGTAGGAGAAGTTGATCACTGGCATGAATAATCAACCTGTTGTAAATGAACAATGTTACAAATGCCAAACTAAACCAGCTACCTCCTTGTCCTTGTACCTAAATTAGGGTAGCTGTTTTTGTAATCTTGTCTTTCATCACCAATAGTGCTGTATATTTAATATTTTTCTGACTTCAGTGTATTTGTTCTATTTGTTATTATCTATTTTATTACAATACTGTGTTGCTGTATTTATTGCTATACTGTTTGAAAAGTGTTTTTAAAAGCCTGTCAGTGGGCTATGTACTTCCTGACTGATCCCCTTAAAGGCTATAGAATTGTTGTACTCCGCTTTGGTGATTCATGAACTTAGTGTTGCACACCTGTGTTAAGCGGAGCTACAATTGGTATCTTTGTATCTCTAAACCCTGAGGAAGGAACAAGCTGACATGTATTTTTAATGCCTTTAGGCCAGTAAAGTAAAGTAAAGGCCTTTTATTATTTTTCTCAAACCTACCTTGAGTGCCTGGACTTGGATTTTTCATAATCTTTCCATTTGTTTTTTTTTTATTACGACTGTTCCCTTCCATGAACAACAGTGGTTTTAGGGATACCTGCAGAGCCCCTGCTGTTTCCTTGTACTTTTAAGGATAAACTTAAAATGTTGTTGAAAAGTATCAGCAATACAGCTGAAAACATATTTATGTGACCAAAACTAAGCACTGACACACTGCGCATGGAAAACAGCTGGACCACTGCGGTTGCCTCTTTGCCACAGAGAATGACAAAGCTCCTCAGTGAAGAACAGGTCCACATTTCTCAGTAAATTTTAAGTGCAACTTATGCAACTGTGATGCTGTCTTAGTGTGACTGGATGATGACAAAAATTTGTTCTGGCATGAATTTAGCAATGGATTTGAAACCTTTGGAAATGTGGTGTTTTACAGTTATAATCAGACACAGATGGCACATTGCTGTTTGTACCCCTTTGCAAAAGCTTTTTCTTTTACCTGCTGTAAAATGTTCATCCACAGTCAGGAAGCTGAAAGATATTTCAAAAGGGGATAGTTTAATAACTCTGAGAATGACTGCATTACTTTATCAATAACATGAATTTAGTAAAATACGGTTTAGTAAAATGTGCAAAAGTCTTGAGTCACCCTTCATTTCTTTGTGTTTTGGTTTATATACAGTACCAGTCAAAACGTTGGATACACTCACCCATTAATATGATCGCTTCCATACATATTGATGACGATTTGAAGCACAAATTTCAAATTTGGATTAATCCCTCCATCAGACCTGTTGCCACTGATCCAGTTCTTGTGTAATATAACATACATCATCTCCTCTCCCTGTTTCCCTTCCTTAAGAATGGCTTCTTGACAGCCACCCTTCCACTGAGACCATTTCTGATGAGACTTCGATGAACAGTAAATGGATTTGCTGAAGGGTCAGATGCATCTCTCAGGTTGTGTCAAGTCTTTGCTGAATTCTTCCTATTTCTTAAGCTGAGACATGCCAGGTTTTCAGCCAATAGCTATTTGGGAATCACCTTGTTGATGCAAAAATGCTATTTCATGTCTGTCAAACTGTGTTATCTTTGTCATTTTCCACAGATTCAGCTGAAGAAATGGGAACAAACTATGTTTTTTATTAAAGGCTGCTGATCACAAAGTGCCTAAAGATACTGTTTAAATTAGGTTCTTTGTTAAATTGGCTGTTATGTTACACAACTCTGGTTCATGGTTTGAGTTGGGTGCCTTGTTTATGCTTTAATCATTCATAGGTCAGTGTTAAGTGGCTAAACAAACAATAAACATTATTTTGAAAATGGTCAAGTACAAGGACTGAACTGAAAATGAGTGAAAAAAGCTGCCAGAAAGACCTACGGTAAGCCTGGAGAACTATTGCTTGAGACCACTTTGAAAAAAGAATAGAAAGTCTGGCTCCTTGGATGCAAATAATGCAAAACTGAGGGGCAGCTCAAGACTTTTGCACAGTACTGTACAATAACATAACACTCATGTGGGCATTCTGCTAATCATACTTTGTGTTCCGTGACATTTTCTTTTTAACAGGTTGCTTTCATAATGCAGTATTGCAAGTTTTTTGGTTGGGTGTGTATTTTTTTGTATCCTTCCACTTAACTCACCAGTTTTTCCTGTCTTCCTGTCCTTTTTATTAGCCAAGTAAAGCCATGACAGAAAAAAGGTTAAATCCCTCTTCTCTTCTTTCATCTTAACAACAGACAGATCTCTGAGAGAGGAGGAAAGAAAAGAGTGAATGCAGTCAGAGCAGATAGGAGGGAATGTCCTGAAAGTGCCAGTGTGAAGGGCGGAGGGCAGATGGAGCATGATGAGGTTGGGTTTACACAGGAACATGCTAAAGGATAAGGTGTGTTCCCTTTGGCAGCACAGTGCAGTGTCAATCCACCGGTGCCATCGGATGCCTGTACTTGTGACGGTGCAACAGTGTGCAGCAGACACTGAGAAAAGATCTGGCAGCTATAAATAGGCTGTGTGCTAAAGAGGCTCGTTGTAAATATAGTGCCCTGGTGTGGTTTCACTTTACACCCCTCCGCCGCCCCACACCCTCTTGGTCTCAGCCCCAGCTTCTACTGGACTTCTCTTAACAGTTTCATTATGCCAGAGTGCGTCATGAGTGCTGGAAAAAAGTCTTGAAAACACAGGAAGAAAGGGAGGAAGAAAGAAAGGAAAGACAGGAGTTGGCAGTGATGGTGTTATGGGACAGATTATGCTGAAGCTGTGTGTGTGTGTGTGTGTGTGTGTGTGTGTGTGTGTGTGTGTGTGTGTGTGTGTGTGTGTGTGTGTGTGTGTGTGTGTGTGTGTGTGCGTGCGCATGCATGCATGCATGCGTGTGCGTGATGTAATGTAACTGAGGACAGGCTTCCCCAAGTCCTCTGGTGTCTGCAGGTTGGGAGGCTTCCCAAAGTACAATAGAACAGAGAAGTATTGAGAGGAATTTGATCCTATTCTCTTCTGTTTCTCCTCTCTTCTTTCCTCCCTTCTGTCTTCTTGCCCCATTGATTTTCACCTCCTCATCCTTTTGATGCCTCTTTTCTTTTCTTGCTACCTCTCTCCTGTGTCTTCATTTCCATTCATCTTCTCTCCTCTTGTCTCATGCCTGCACCTTTCTTCTGTTCCCATTCCCTTCCTCTCCTCTCCAATCTTTTCTGTTGTCAACCACACACTCTCCCTCATCTCCTTTTCTTTTACTTTAACCTATAATTTCTTCTCTGTGGTTCTCATTTTTTGTTTCTTCTCATCTAGAAACCTGTTGAGAAAGTGCTTTGCTGGGTGTGGCGTGGTTTGTGTGTAGGCAAACTCTACTCACTGTGTCCACTGGGCGTGTGCGTGTGTGTGTGTGTGTGTGTGTGTGTGTGTGTGTGTGTGTGTGTGTGTAGGTGCTCCTATCGCATATAAAATCCTTCCTATGACATCACACTGTGACGTCCCTTGACATTCAAATGTCTGCTAAGCCAGCCTTTAAGCGAACGGTGTTGGTGTGTGTGTGCGGTTAAGCCCTTGCACATCTGGCAAGGATTTTCATGAGTTTTTTCCTCTTTGTTCCTTTTCAGCTTGAACAAGTGACTTCTTTACAAGAGAAAAGTCAGAAACACTCTGTCTCTCAAGCGCATACACACAAACACACACATACACACTATGTGACGCAACAGCCACTGGTCATGTTCCCAAGGTCCTGTTCTCAGAGTAGTCTGACTGGAGGCCTTTGTCTGAGCTCACTTTAAAAATAAAACTGGAGCAGGATTACCACGCACACACACATACTCACAAACGCACATAGAGACACACACACACACACACATACCCACCCTCACTCACTCTTTGTGCTTGAACTAAGCCTGACCCGAGGTGGAAAAGGAGCCCAATGCCAGCTCATGATGCTGTTTAAGTGAATTTGGTGTGTGTACTGCCTTACTGTATTTATGTGCACATTATTCCACTCAGCCTCCTCCTGACAGTGTAATTATGGGCTTGTCCATGTGCATATGTGCACAAATACATACATATACAACCTCAAACACAATCATACCACCTGTCATTTTGCTGCTGTGCAAAGAAATATGATATCTCACAAATTATAGGACCCAAATTAAAATGGTTGAGATTTCCCGGTTCATGGTCCGATGTTATTTATTGATTCAAAGTTACAGTTTTGAATTTCCTATCATTTCAGCCATTTACATGCCAGCTCTATCAACTGAATCACATCATCATCATCATCCTGGATGACCTGATACACGAGTGCTTAGGGTACATGCCCCACGGACAGAGAAACCTTCAAGTAGTAAGTGCCCAGTTCTATAACTGTTTGCTCTGGACCCTGACTGCATGTGACCCCCTGCTCTCTTTCCCCCCTCTCTGGTCCCTATACATAATCTCCCCTCCAAAAGTACTGGAACAGTGAGGCCAATCCCTTAAGACAAAAATTAACCTTTACAAAGGTGATGGAAAGGCTAAAGTTTGGAGAAAGAAAGGCTCAGGCACTGCTCATGATCCCAAACATACAAGTTTATCCGTGAAACACAGTGTAGGTAATTTCATGGCTTGGGCTTGCATGGCTTCTTCTGGGACAAGCTCAATCTTCATTAATGACACATGATGGCAGCAGTATGAATTCAGAAGTCTACAGAAACATTGTTTTGTCAATTTAAAGAACGATGCAGCAAGATAATGACCCAAAACACACTGCCAAAACTACAAAGGAGTACATCAGTGGCAGGAAATGGGAGGTTTTAGACTGGCCTAGTCAATCTCCAGACTTAAATCCCGCAGAGCATTTTACCTGCTAAAGACGCGGCTGAAGGGAGTAACCCCCAAAACAAACAAACAACTGAAAGAGGCAGCAGGTGAAAGCCTGGAAAAGCATCACAAAAGAAGAATTCAAAAGTTTTTGTGATGTCAGTGGGTCACAGGCTTGATGGAGTTATTGTAAGCAAAGGATTTGCAACTAAATATTGAGTCTTATTCATGTTAAGTTTATCTATTTCAATACTTTTGCTCAAAAGAAGAATTTGAGGCTTCACACAAAAGGCTCTAACTTCTGAACTGTGTATTAGATCCAGATGTACATACCTGGAAATAAAAGTTGAGATGTTGATCTGATCAGGGGAGTGCACCTATTAACTGCTAACGTGCAAAGCAAGTAATCATTTGAGTCATGTGCAAAAAAAAAAAAAAATCAATTCAAAGGTTTTATGTACTGTATCAGGATACAATAATAAAAAAAAACCACCTGGGCCTTACCAGGTCATAAAATTCAGTAAATATAACAACACATGCCATATTCCACTGTCATTACTTATTTATCTAAAGCAAAACCAAAATCCAGAAGCTGTGTGTGGAAAAATTGAATACACCCTTACTGCTTTCATAGGAATTAAGAGGATAAGTAGCAGCCAGGTGCTCATAACGAAATGCACTAAACTGATCATCATTAAGTGTGATCACTCCTATAAAATGCAGAGGTTTTTGGCAGTTTGATGGTCTGGAGCATTTGGATGTGTGTAAGCACAATGCCAAGGAGGAAAGCAATTATTATTATTGGAATGCATTCAAAATAGCTGCCACTCCTCCCAGGAATGGATATCCCAGATTATTTCCCCCAAGGTGAGACCGTGCAATACTCAGAGGAAATGCAAAAAAAAAAACCCCAAGAGCTACATCTCAGGCTCTACAGGCCTCAGTTCCTATGATAAACATTAAAGTTTGTGGCAATACAATTAGAAAAAGACTGAACAAGTATGGCTTGTTTGAAAGAGAAAGACTCTTCTCTTTAAAAAGAACATGACAGCACAGTTTAATTTTCAAACCTACATCTGAACAAATCACAAGACCTCTTGAATAATGTCCTTTGGACAGATGAGACCAAAGTGGAAATATCTGACCACCTCATACCAACTGTCAAGCACAGTGGTGGAGGGGTGATGATTTGGGCTTGTTTTGCAGACACAGGACCCGGGCACCTCGCAGACACTGAGTCGATGATGAACCCATCTGTATACCAAAATATTCTAGAGTCAAATGTTAAGCGATCGATATGACAGCTAAAGCTTGTCTGAAAATTGGGTCAGCAGCAGCAAATCCACAGTTTTTCCAGGTTTTGCTATGACCCAGTCAAAGTCCAGACCTTAACCTGATTGAAATACTGTGGTGGGACATTGCAAGAGCTGTGCATAAATAAATATCAAGAAACCAATGGACTGAAGCAATGTTGTAAAGAAGAGTGGGCCAAAATGCCTCCACAACTACGTGAAAGACCGATAAAGTCATACAGAAAATGATTGCTTGATGTTACAGCTGCTAAAGGTGGCTATACAAACTATCATGGAGTGTACTTAGTGTACTTTGTACACTGCTTCTGAATTTTTGTGTAATTTTAATGAAATAAATAATGACATTGTGCAATAGGCCACGTTGTTGATCATCTGAGGTTGTATTTAAATAATTTTAAAACCTGTTTAATGACACCTAACACAACACAAAATTCCTGACTGAACAAAGTAACTCCATGACCATTTTTTAAACAAAAATTTTCACTTCTTTTTTTCTAATTACAGTAAACAAACTTGAAATCATCACCAAACTGAAAATAAGAGAAGACTTATATTTATTGAGCTGCACCTAAAAAAAAAGAGGCTATCATTACCAAAAGCATGATACTCACAAACAAGGCCAAACATTTGTTGTTTCCCTGCCTTCAGTTGTCAACAAAAGAATTCTAAAAAATGTGAAGAAAATTGCACAACAAAAGATGCGTTAGAAATTTTTCAATTTGTGATTTTTAGAAACAAATACCACAGGTGTGCCATGTGTCATCATCCAAACAAGGTAAATTATCTCTCACTGGGACCTAAACCCTTCACTGTGGCTTGTTTTACAAACTGAGAAAGACTGTATTAATAGCTCAAGACACACTTCATTATTTAGCCTTGTCTGATAACTCAGAAATCCCTTCCCTTCTCCATTAATTTCACTTCTGGAAACACCACAGCTACAGCTGAATCCCTGCCATCTGAAAATTTTCAAGGGTGCACACACTGCCAACAAGCACAGACAATCATCAGCAAGGGCTCTAAAAGCAGATTAGCAAAGCTTTGCTACAACATTAGAAAAGAGATAAGAACAGATCATACATAATTAGAATTTTGCGTGCAATTTTCTTTTTTAGTGTCTTTCATTTCCTTATATTTCTTCTAAGTAATCCTTTTTTTCCTGTGGATTTCCATAATAACTCATTTAATTGTTTGATTGTTAAATTATTTTTCTCTGTTAACTGAAAAAAATAGATCAAACATCACTGAATAAACTGCTTTTGAGAGCTTAGAACTTAGAAAGCATTTGCCATGCTCTCTAAGTTCCTCTGGACCCTGCCCCTTAGCCTAAATACCTCTGCCCTGGGTTCATTTTATGTGATCCCCGGCAGGTACGCTGTCAGGCCAAATCACAAGGCAAACCCTCCTCAGGACACTCAGACACTTTTCTAGGAGCCAGAGAACATCGAGGACATTCGAGGGAGACACCTGCTGAATCATGCGCTTCTACGCCACAGAGTGTGATGGAAAACGATCCACTAATATCAGCAGCACAGCTATTAGAGTCCTGTACAAACTTACTACCTTCTATTAATACTGTAACACATGCCGTTCTATAAATGCACACTCACGCAGTGACTGTCACACATACCTGATCTGGTTTCAGCAGCACAAACCTTCCCAGCAACACATTATACAAGCCATCACACTGGCCCACACATGCAGGCGCATGCACACACACACACACACACACACCACTAGCTGGTCGTGCCTTTCAGTAGTGTCCCGTTCAGCAGACACTTGAAAGGACACCCTAGAGAGGAGTCCTTTTCACAGTAATAGTGCCGGGCAGCACTTAGCACGGACCCGGTGGCTCTCTCCCACTGTAGTGAAGGGGATGAGGGTTCTCAATTCCACAGCAGCCCACTCTTCTCTTCACACTGAGTGGGAGAAGAAGAGTCTTTCATGGGCACAGTACTCCACTGGCTGTACACTCCAAAGCACTCACTCACCTGTTGTCCACTATGGAGTGCGAGATCTGAAATTTGAGTGAACAAGCAAGTGGGAATTGCTGATGAGTGTGAAATATTTCTGATTATATTCAGATGGTTTACACTCAAAAATGCTGAAAACTCAGCTGCCACAACAGAATGAAAAGATAAAAAAGGTCCTCCATACAGATACAGATTAGTGATAAATTAAAGGAAATATACAAAATTGTGTTTTAGTGCACAGATAACATCAGTGCTTCTCGGAATAAACTACAAGTTTGCAAAACGCTTCTTGAGGAATGAACAATCTTGACTTCAAGAACCTATTTTCTTGACTAGTGCTTTGATGGTGTTACAACACCATGAGACTTGAGTCCCATAAACCAGTTTGCTCATCACTTTGTAGGTGCTGTTGTAGCTCCATTTGCTAACCCTGTTTATTTAGGAAATAAACATAGCAGCATTCTTCCATCCCACTGGTAGCTGCTTCACCTGTTCACCTCAAAGGTGAGATCACTACAGTCACACAGTGACTGGAGACTGCCAGACAGGTGAGGATTGCTCAACAAGTGAAATTATATATGCTAGAAATTTTACACGTATGTGAAATGTCCTCTTTCATTTTAGAGTTTTTACATATAGATACTGGATCTATACATGATGTGTTGCTGAATTATATTTTTTACGTTTTTGTATACTAACTTTGTGTTATTCAAAGGTTGCATGAAAATACCAGGCCGTATAGTGCAGGATACACTGGTTAATTAGCAGTGTTGTGATAAAGTTTACAGTGATGCACTATGCTGGACTAGTTGCATCTATGGTACTGTTACTAGGTTACATCAAGGGCAGCTGTCATTAATTTATATTTAAGGTGATGATGCTTACTAGATTCACTCACTGAATTTGACCTTTTAGATTAGCTTTATAGAGTCTAGGGGTTGGAAGTCAGTTCTTTGTGGCTAAACCCACAAAAAAAGAGTGAATATTGCAGTAGCAGCACAGGTCAGCCAATCACAGCCTGTACACAAATAAAAATCTGCTCAATAATTAAAATGAGCTCACAAAATAAATTATTCTGACTTATATCTTAGTAATTCTTTTCCCCACACTGCACTACACCCAATCTTAGGGTTCTCCCTCCTGCCAAATCCTGCATTTCCATAATATCTTAATTTTAATTTGAATTTTTTTTCAACTCAGAAGTTTGCTGCTCGGTCAGTATATGTGACCAGAAATCTAAATTAGTCAGTCTTCTTCACAGAAAATTGAGGCTCTTACAGCAGAATATTACTGCTCTTAATTATGAAATTAGATGCTTAACAATCAAATATGGTTGTCCACATACTTTTGTAAATACACTGTACCTTCAACCCCTATCAGAATATCTCCTGCTGTCTCTTCACCAGCTTACTCTGTGTTGTCTAAACACAGTAGAGTGTGGACCTTCACTTTACCCTCACAGTGGAAAAATTACCCCGTGGACCTGAAATGGGCCAGTATGAGCACAGTCTGAGGGTAAGAGGAGCTGTGGTGAATGTCTACCTCTCATTTCTAAAGCACTTATTTGAAGTAGATGAGATACCGTCTTTTATTAGCTTATCTTTCCTTCTCTCTGTCTTTCCCTTTCTCATTCTTGCCAAACATACTGTTGATATTCTGTGGTATTCCCATGAGAGCATGCCAGCTAAGCATCACCAGTGGAATTCATCACTCGAGATTTGGCACAGCCAGGATTACAGAATTCCCTGCTGCTAAGTCACAACGTAATTTCAGCTCATCTAAGTGTATATCTGGGATATCTGAGCTTGTTGAACTGCATGTATGTGAGTGTACTCCTTGGCCAAAGATCTAGACAAGATGAGCCTAATACTAAGCTTTTAGGAATTAGGAAGATGGTTCCTGGGATGCTTAGGATTCCTTCCGGAAACTTTACTGTCTGAAATAGAAGGTGAATTTGGGTCCAGTGTGCTGCGTGTGTGTGTGCGTGCGTGTGTGTGTGTGTGTGTGTGTGTGTGTGTGTGTGTGTGTGTGTGTGTGAGTTTGAAGCCAAGTGAGTGAAATTTACAGCAACAAACTCCCCCTTTCTCTCTTCCTTTTTGAGGCTAGAGCCGGCTGTATCTACTCACGAGACTAGAATTATGGGACAGTTATTTGGAAGAGCCTATTATGGTATGAGGACACATACACTCCCACACACAAAAACACACTCAGAGACAGAGACAGTTACAACATCACAGGTGATAGAAATCAGGCTGTTCCAGTGTTATCAGCCCAGAATGTGATGATGCTGTGGATTCCTAAGATACCTAAGTGGTCAGGTTTATTCCTCGCTATAGACACATGTTGCACACAATTACCTAAGTGCAGTCCAGAGTGCAATAAAACAAAATCTATGCTTCACCAGTTTCCTCTGCATGAAGTCATGCAGAGGAAAAAAGAAACAGGTTCACAGATAAAAGGAATGCAGAGGAAAAATAAAGAGACAGGGAATCTATCAGGGTAGTGACACACAAACCAGTAATGCTCATAGGCTTTCTCTGCCTTCATTACTATTATAGCTATTAGTTCAGAACCCATTTACAGTGTTGACATCAGAGAAACATGAGCGTTTACACAGTTATATAATGGCAAACTACCAAATGATGCCTTAAAGAACTTCTTATTGTCATCTTATTTTACAAACTGTGGTCATCCTAATTAATAAAACGGATAACATTCTACATTAAATATTTTCTTAACATAATAATATCATAATTACAATATTATAGTTTGCTACTCAGGTTATTGGCAACTCTGTTTTCAGAAACGAGAAGCTAGCACCACCAGCAACCACAGCTGATTGTCTTCCTTGGGCCAGAGCAGGCGACATAGAAGGAAATCTGAAACTGCTGGCTAAGGCTAAACATATATTTGATAAAATAATAATTCACGTCAGCAGTAATGACGCCCGGTTTCACCAACTGGAGGCCACTAAAGTTAATATTGAATCACATGTAACTTTGCCAAAACAATGTCAGGCTTTGTAGTTCTTGCCGGGCCCCTCCCTAATCGGACCAGGAGCGACATGTTTAGTCAAGTGTTCTCCTTAAATTGCTGGCTGTTTGAGTGGTGTCCAACAAAACGATGTGGGCTTTATAGATAATTGGGAAAGTTTCAGGGGAAAACCTGGTCTTGTTAGGCGAGAGGGCATGGAGCAGCTCTCATTTCTAGAAATTTGGACGAATTTATTAAACCCCCTAAACGTGACTATCCAGTGTTGTGACCAGGAAGCAGAGTTGCACTCTTACAAGCCTCTCTGCAGCTTCTCTCCTCCTGTCATTCCCCCAAAACCCCATCCCCATAGAGACAGTGCCTGCTCCCAGACCACCAAAAAACAAACAAAAAATCAACAAAAAAAATTATTTAAGCATAAAAATTCAAAAAGAAAAAACAATATATATCCTCAACAATAAAACAGTTAAATGTGGACTATTAAACATTAGGTCTCTCTCTTCTAAGTCCCTGCTAGTAAATGATTAAATAATTGAGCAACACATTGATTTATTCAGAACAGAAACCTGGTTACAGCAGGATCAATATGTGAGCTTAAATGAATCAACAACCCTGATCATGCTGTGAGAATGCTCAAAGCACAAGTCGAGGAGGAGGAGTAGCAGCAATCTTCCACAATTAACCAAAGACCCAGGCAGAGCTATAATTTATTTGAAAGCCTGACTCTTAGCCTTGTACACCCTAATTGGAAAATTCAAAAATCTGTTTTATTTGTTGTTATCTATTGTCCACCTGGTCCTTACTCAGAGAGTTACTCAGAGTCTGATTTCTCCGACTTTTTATCTGACTTAGTGCTCAGTTCAGATAAAAATATTTACAGTGGGTCATTTTAACATCCATGTAGATGCTGAAAATTACAGCCTCAACACTGCATTTAATCTATTATTAAACTCAACTGGCTTCTCTCAAAACATAAATGAGACCACCCACCAATTTAATCACACTCTGGATCTTGTTCTGATGTATGGCATAGAAATTGAAGACTTAACAGTATTCCCTGAAAGCCCCCTCCTGTCTGATCATTTCTTAATAA
>JAMQGT020007487.1:7500-10985 GCA_024447675.2 Pterophyllum scalare | reverse complement strand
TCATCATTCCCAAGAAGACTCATGGCTGTACTAGCTCAAAAGGTGCTTCTACTCTATACTGAGCAAAGGGTTTGAATACTTATGACCATGTGATATTTCAGTTTTTCTTTTTTAATAAATTTGCAAAATAAATTACATTTCTGTTTTATTTTTCTGTCAAGACGGGGTGCTGAGTGTACATTAATGAGAAATAAAATGAACTTTTTTGAAATTAGCAAACGGCTGCAATGAAACAAAGAGTGAAAAATTTAAAGGGGTCTGAATACTTTCTGTACCCACTGCAAGTGAACAACAATAAGGATGTACAGTATACTTATTTTAGCTAGATTTTCATATCAGAATGTTTTACAGCAGGAGGTCCAGACCAGAGCAACGCGCCACTGCTGCCAAAAGTAAAAGTATCCACGGCTGTTCTCAGGGCGTGAAACATGCCAGAGCTCCACGTGGTCTGTGCTGCGCCCTCTGCACAACCCATACTCTCACTGTAGCAGCTTTAACTCCATTATTTCCACTAAGCTATGACACTCATGACTTCAGGACAAAGAACACCTTTGTGTTTGCTTGAAGACTATTAGGAAAAGCTGCTATAATCGTTCTGACTTTATGTTCATATGCAAAGCATGTGAGAGCTGCCATTCATTTGTGAGCAACATGTCACCTCTGAGTTATACTTTCCCTTCTAACAATTGTATTGTTGCATTCAGTCGGATATTTGGCCTAAATCTACTTTCAGACAGAGCAGGGTCAAAGTGGAGATTTCTTTGATTTATTTTGTAAGCGGAGCTGGTGATCACAGACTGACTCTAGCACAGTAGAGAAAGTTGGATCAATTATGACTGAATATTAAATCTTCTACAGCTGCTACTCTACCACCTGCAAAGGAAGTCAGAGAAGGAAGCTGTATTTCCTTTGCAATAGTTTGTTATAAATGGAAATAACAATGTAAAACATTTATTAGTTTTGAACAGCATGGTTCTGGTGTAAAAATGTAAACGCAGCATCGGAGTCTTTATGAGCGTCTCAGTGGTCTGATTAAAAGGAAGGTTTTTGGTTTTTGAGTCCAAAACGTTCTCTTCATAACAAAAAATAAACCCATAAACGTCTCAAGCTCTAGACATATATGTTATTTATTGCAAAAGAGATTATAAAATATCGATTTGAACATAAAAAAGGTAGGTAGCAAACATAAACAATTAGACAACAGCCCTGCCTGAAGTTTTGTTTTTGTGTGCATCACTATGACAAATGTTTGCCTCGGCTTCAGCAGCTTAACCACAACAGGAAAAACAGCCTTCCTGCCAACAGAAAATCATGTTTTGACATATAAAAACAAAAGGTGGAGCGTGTGCAGTGGCAGTTCTACTTACAGATTTGTCCTTCATCTTCTTTGGGTGATCAGTGATCATTTATCCCACGAGAAGCAGACGGACACATCTACATCACTATCAGTTAGAAAGATGCGAGGTCAGAGAGATGATTGGCACGTTGGTGGCGCGTGGGGAGGGCGTCCCGGCAGCACATGAACACAGACCCTCCTATCATCCACAATTACTCACTTTTTCTCACAGGAAAGCTACGCAAACATGTGCACCATTGTCCTCCACGTCAGACATCCTTCAGATGGAAAGATTACACACAGACGATTACAATATGTTTGATATAGTTGTGCGTTTGTTCTTTCAAGGATTTTTGTTTTACAGTATTCTTAAAAACTGACTTTAGCACAAGAAAATTCTAAGCAGAGTTTCAAAAGTCAAGAACTCTAATTTTACCTTTTTTTCAGAACATTTGTGTGAACAGGGAATATTTTTTTAAAACATCGAGGTGAAAGGAAAATTCACAGCAAACAGGAAAAACTACGTGATGAAAAAAGGACTGTGATTTTCTTCTCTTTAGTTTTTAATTTTAATTTAGTTCTTAATACTGATCCCCATTCATTACCATATGATTTGGGCTGAACATAAACTTCTTAAGTACACAAACAAATCAAGTATTGTGGTTTTTCTCTTTTCCAGACGGTTACATAAAATATGGAAAACTCTCATTTTACTAATGCTGAGAAAATCATAGCAGCTGACTGATTTCATAAAAAGTGATAGTTGGATCAATTATTTGAATAAAATAAAGAGTATGCCCCCCTTTCCCCCTTTGGTGAGAAAAGTAACAATTTAGTCTATTCTGACACTGCTATTAATAACAATTATCATCCCAGGTGTTATGCTTGTTTTGCTTTTGTTGTTTTATTTATTGTGCCATTTGTGCCAGGGGGAAAAAAAATCAACTCTTTAAAGATAAAGTCTTTCAGCTCTTCATCACGCTGTAAAAATTCACTGATACAAATGAAACTGAAGCATCTGAACAGGCGAACATTGCTAAGTGTCACTTTTTACTGATTATTCATTTAAACAACAAATGTTTTAACATGTGTCAAGTTTAAAAATTTCTTAACAATGAATATGCCTGTTTTAATGCTGCAAAGACATATCAATATTACATCCTTCATTATAATGTCATTATTTTGATCTTTTGAACATTTAATAGGCCGTCATTGGATAAGTGCATTTAACAAAAAATAATTCCTACTAATGTTCAGTTAATTTTTAATTTTCAAAGATGGCTCTAGTAATAAAAATAAAATAATAAAACTGTAGTAATAATAAAACTAATCATTAGCTGCAGTCACATATAGTGGCTCTGTAGATCCAATAATGTGCCAAATCAAGCAAACCCTAGCAAACTGAAGGGAAGAAGAAATGTGTTCTGACTGCTCCATGATGTCACGTTACAAACTAACCAACCAGTCACCACTACCACTGAGCTGTTAAACCCACTGGCTGCGTGAAAGTCCTGGCTATGAGAGCCAAGGGCACCATGCCTCTGAAATCTTTCACTTTCACATCAACTGAGAAATCTCTTTTTTTCTTAGCACAGTGTCGTTGTCACATGAATATGATGCTCCTGATGATGATGCTCCTGATGATGATGAGGATGATGATGATGATGGAACAGAGCAGAGAACGACACATGACACGACACTGTTTTGTTCGGGCTGGCTGTAGGAGGTAGAGCACGTTACCTACTGAACATCTCTGCAGATGAGCAGACATATGAATTTCCCTCTGGGATCAATAAAGCTATTCTTATTCTTATTGGTTGGTGGTTCAATCTCCAGCTCCAGTCTGCATGCCAAAGTATCCTTGGGCAAGACAGTGAACCCTAATGATGCATTCATCAGAGTGTGAGTGTGTGTGAGATAGGAAAGCACTTAGGTGCGGAAAAATGTGCTTGTATGAATGGATGAATGAGGTATGCTGTATAAAGCGCTGAGTGTGTAGAGTAACAAAGCGTTACAGTTACCATTTGGTCTGTTTGCTACTGTAATCTATCTAAATCACCAACTGCTGTACAGCCTTTCATTAAGCCACTTCCACTGAGCTCCACTCTCACTGACTGTCCTCTGCCTTTGTTTGTCAACCTTCTTCTCT
>JAMQGT020007487.1:0-5000 GCA_024447675.2 Pterophyllum scalare | reverse complement strand
TATGGTCAGATGTCAACGTGTGCCTGGTTTGAGGTCATTTCCTCTACTTACTCTGGATTATGCTGTGTCTCAGAACTGCGGACTGAATGATGGGAAGAGCAAACTTCAGTTCCTGTTTCTGATATGTGTGCGTTTTTCTTTGTTTTTCTGTTTGTTTGTTTGAACTGTCAAAATCATGCAACATGCTAGTAAAAACATCAAACATGAATAATTAAAGAAGTGCGCTAAAATACATTTTAGCATGTTTTCTTATATAATTAAAGGACATATATTCTGATCATTTCCAGTTTTATATTTTTATTCTTGAACTCCACCAGGGTCTCTTTGCATAATTCACAGTTGAAAATCACCCTTATTTAGCTTGCACTGGGTGCAGCCCCTCATAGTCTAAAACTCCTCTATTAAGACCATCCACCCTTCAAGCCAACTTTCTTCTGACTGGCTTTTTGATATCAGGTGGGTGGAGGAGCTGTGCTCACAGTCAGAGCTGTGTGCCATTTTAGGGATGTCTCCTCTCTATGATGTCATAGATGTCAAGAGCTGAAAAAAAATTACTTGTACATACACTGAGCTCATTTGAAAGTGTGGCCACGCATCCACCACTGTAAGAGCATGTATATGACAATAAGATAGGAAAAGTATTAATATATTCAGTATCCACTTTAAACTAAATCGAACCTAACATCACAAGTTTGTATGTAGCATAACTGTCCTGTGAAAACACAGCATCTCTAAGTTCAACCCATAAGGAAACATTTAATCTTTAAAGTTATCACAAAAAAGTAAAACCAACACAAACAAATACTATACAGTAAAAAGTACCAGAGTTGAACTATAATCCTGTTTAATATAGAAAAATGAGAAACAAGTACCTTGTTTTTCAGTGTACCTGTACCTAAGCACAGTACTGGAGTAAGTGCATTCACGTACATTGTTAGCCTCCATCATTGGTCTCTTACCAGTTTATCACTGTCAGTTTTCTAAACAACACACTGCTGCAACACAACACTAATACTAACAAAACCTGCTCCAACTGGGGCTGTCAAACCCAAACTAACGGGCAGTTTTAATCTTCATATTAAAGCTTCAGCAAGTGTCTCACAGTGTAGAAAACTGTGCACGAAGATTTGGCATGGCTCGTTTCTTAACTCAGGTAGCTTGACACATTGGGGGGGGGGTATCTATACAAAGCTTGGCCCTAGAAAAGTTCAGCACTGAACACTGGTGGCTAATTGTTGTGCGAGTTTATCATCTTAACAACTAAGGTGTCTGTCACTAATTACCTTTCCCAACATGTATTTTGTAGAGGAGTTAGAGTGCAGTTTGAGGAAAACCTTTAATAACCCCTTTAGCGTTAGCAATGAAAGCCTTCACAGAGAAGATTCATATCCTGGGGAGGGGACATCAACTCCTGATGGCCTGATAAAATAAAATGAAGTGGAACAGGTGCAGGCTGTTCCATCCGTCCTCCTCTGCTTATCCAGTTTGGCTTATGTTGGGGCTGGAGCCTATTTCAGCTCTTCTGGGGGAAAAGTCAGGGCACACCTTGGAGAGGTCACCAGTGTGTCACAGGGCTGACACACAGAGACAGACCAACATTCACATTCACACCTAAGAATCTCCAGTGGACTGTGGGAGGAAGCTGGAACACCCAGAGGGAACCCACACAGGCACACACTCCACACAGGAGAGCCAAAGCCGGCGGGTGGATTAAAACCATGGACCTTCTTACTGTGAGGCGACAGTGCTGACCACCACTGTGCCACCCTACTTTACTACTCCATTTCAATCCCCCTTTAGATAATTACAGTTCACACAGTGCTCACATCTTTTCATTCAGATGAGAAGTTTTGATATTTTCATAATATTGTTTAATAAACTTTTTTAAAATAAAGAAGTTGGCCTGTTTGAGTCTGAGTAATAATGAGTCTGAGCTCATTAAAATCTGGGGTAAACAAACATTTGATTGAGTCTTTAAGAAAAAAAATGCTAATAATACATAGTGTTCACACCTCACCACTAGTTTGGATAAACAGCTCCCTAAAGCTAAACAATCATCTCATGTTTGTTTCTACTGTCTACATATAGGTTTATGTTTCTAATTCAACCAAGCAACAATGGCTGCGTTCACACATGCCAAAGAAAGCTGGGCTTTCCGTTGGGTGTGGAACCATTTTGAAGTTGTATTTTTTCCCCAGCTGTTTGGCTATCCATCAAAACTACTTGGTTAGGTTTAGACAACGATTTAGCTTCACATTGGGTTTTTGGTTTTTTATAAATCCACCTTAACCATCTTAGAAAGCTCTATTTTGTAGGTACCCAGGGTGCTGAGAACAAACCCTGTACACAAATGTATTTGTCAGTGAGCTCCTGGATGACATATGAGGGCAAACTGGACAACAACAGTGTTTTAGCACAGAACAGTAATGAAGTTAATCAGTGAATGACAGCATAACTTTTGCTTTTACTTCTATAACTGAACTTCAACTGCAAACCTAAAACGAGCCGCATGCCTGCTGACGGTGAAGTCTGGCTTTTAAGAGTGGGGTGGAAGTGATGTGGCACAATGACTATTTTATCTTACAGGTGGAAGCCAAAATTGTAACTGAAATTAGAACTCAAGTGGATACATAAGTTTTGATTCACATCCTAACTTACAGCACCAGTCATCACTGACTGCTTGAAACTGTGCTGATTCAAAAGTAGTCTGGTATAACCCAATGTCTGTGTGTTTTTACTACACATTTTTCTCTTTTTTGGTTGGCACAGTGGAAATGTGTAAATGGTAAAAGGACTAGCTCTTATATAGTGCTTTTCTACTCAAAGTGCTTTATAGAACACGTTTGCATTCACCCATTCATGCATTCATACAAGCACTTTTTTCTATATCTATGCGCTTTCTATCTAACATTCACACTCCAATGAATACATCAGGAGCAACTCGGGGTTCAGTATCTTGCCCAAGGATATGTTGTCATGCAGACTGGAGCAGCCAGGAATCAAACCACCAACCTTCCAGTTAATAGATGGCCTGCTCTTCCTCCTGAACCGCAGCCACAGTGGTGATCAATTTATATACAATTTAAAACGATGTTGTTCAGAGGTATGATTTTTCAGAATCAGTTTCTGTGACTTAAAGTCAATAATTGATGGATTGGAGAGAAGCAGCTCAATTTTTGGGGTTGGGGGGGTGAATTTGAAACTATGACTGCACTACATCAAACATGCCATGTGTGGCCCTGCCCAAGTTTTTATAAGCCCGTTCACTTGAAAATACAGGATGACCGCAGCAGAAAGCTGGCTGCCAAGTATCCTCATGCACATTACTCTACCATAGGTTGTATTCATTGATTTCATGTTTTCCAGTTCATATATGTAATGCACCAAATGGAAAATCCATTGGGATGAACGTCATGTTCTCAGTTTTATTCTTTCGATTCAAAGGTTTCTCTTGCTTTAGAACGTAATGTTCCATTTTCGCTGCCTTTTTGATTAGAAAAGAAGAAAAAAAAGCCACCTATGGCTGCCTGCTGTGAACTGGCAAAAAGCCAACGACAGCAAATTGTGTTGATCTTGCTGTAAGCTCAGTTTTTAAAGTACAATTCAGGGGCTCAGTGCAGGAAGTGGGCACATTACTGCACTTCCACGCCCACAGCAGCCCCATTCCCTCCCTATACTATACCAGCCCCCTCCTAACCACCTGCGCTGGTCTCACAGGATGATTCCCCCCCTTTCTTTCATGACGCACACTCCTTTACAGCTGCACTTCTTTGCCAAACCACACACTGAATGCACTCTGTTGTTTTACACTCCACTGCTTCAACAACATCACTGAAGATGTGAACATTTGGTTTATTGTAAACGCCTCTAAGTGCAGGCAGTCGTTAAAAGATTGGGCTCCTCCCGAACTCAAGTGGTTTCTGCACAGATATCTGCTTCAAAGACACCCATTTTCATCAACAATATTTTTTGGGCTCACGTTATACAAAAGAAATTCACGCGATGTGGATTATTCATGACACTAGATAAACTGATTCTGGAAAGATGTTGCTGTTATTTTATTTTTGAAATGTTAGTTTTCAATTCTGTGAGCAGCTAAAAATAAATTCAAAGTTAAAATAATTTTTGACATAAATACTGCATTTCATAAGTAAACTGCAAACAATTCTGTAAAATTAATTAAGCCAGTTATTAGCTGCCAATCTTGTCTGCATTTGACATAAATCAAATTGTATAAGGTTATCACTCTTACTGAGCTTACATACATTAATCACACTAGAGTTATGGCATTTTTATTTCATAATAACTAAAATATTCACTTACAGGAGGAATACAAAATTCTAACAAACAATATCTGTTGGTAAGAAAGCTGCAGTTTTTTTTCTATTTATAGATATATATTTAAGAAAACTGAAAGAGAAGTGGATATTTCTGACAGGATATGATTTAAAAAATATAAAATTATAATTAAATTATAACATAATAGGTATTATTATTATTTAAATGTTGTGCCAATAAAATTGTGTGACTTCAGACAGATTTTCTTTTTTCTGTATTTTGGCCTGTTCTCCTGATTTGACTCACTGATAGCTAATGTAGCTACTTTTAAGCTAAAGTTGAGAATATTGCCAGTGTTGGGCTATTTTATAAATCCAGCACAGAAATATGACATCACGACACAGCTGTTTTGATCCGTGTATTAATCTTGCTATCTTGTTGTTCCTGTATACGACTGCACAACTTCATAACACCAAGGGCTTGTGCAAAAATCGTCTCATGTCCTGTTTAAGATTTATGCTCATAGCCAATAACACCGAGGCCTTCTTATAATTCTGTTGAGTCCATAAGTTTAAAACAGCAGTTAGTTGAACAGTATAACTTCATTTCACTGCAGACCAAACACCAAAACAGGGCACTCGGATTTCTCCAAGTTGCCCAAAAGTGGCCACAAATTAATAATAATGAGCAATACGTAATCCAACCAAGCTAACCAGATAACA
>JAMQGT020007486.1:0-13261 GCA_024447675.2 Pterophyllum scalare | reverse complement strand
TGTGTTATGTTACTTTACTTCGTTCAGTTACGTATTGCTGGAGGCTGATGGAGCTCCATAGCCTCAAAATTGTGTCCTCTGGTATCATTTGGGTGTCACTGCAAGAGGTGGGACGTTGGTTCTGATCATGTATCCGTAAAATCTATAGCTGTGTTAATACAAATTGTCAAAAAAAGCCAAAAATATTGATTCACTCATAAAAAAAACGTTAGTGCCATTATCTGCACATTTTCTTCTTCTTTTTGAAATCACCCAATATGAGACTAACTTCAGTTCTAATTCAAGTACAGCAATTATACATGACTAGATGATGTATTCATATATTTTAGAAATAAAAATTGTGATTTCCATCTGCACAGGTTTCACTGATGAACTTGCTTTTCCTGGTTCTGTGGGCATTTGCACTCCCGTTCCCACGGTTACGACCTTTGGCATCCAGCATCTCTGCTGTGTGGGCATGCGTCATGGTGGTGTGCAAGATGTTTTACCAGCTCAAAGTCATCAAACCTCTTGATTATTCCTCCAACTGCACTGCTGTGAGTTTTTTGTATTTATATTGTTACGCAGGTGGGATTAAGTGGGTCTTTTCTATGTTATTTTCTCTTTTTTTGTGCTTTGTATTCTATGGTCGTGCAGTGGTTAGTCAGCTCACAGCAGGAAGGTTCAGGGTTCAAACCTGCTGGTTCATGTTGCGTTGAGGTGTTGAGGTACATTTGTGACCCTAGTTGCATAAGTGTTTTAAAAAAGTGGATGTCTAATCAGTATCCAGCAGCATATAGCACCACAAACCTAAGGCAGGACATTACTCATATGTGGTGCTATTTCTTGTAGTATGCATATTACAAACTTCTGTCACATGGTCCATGTATCATCTTTCATACTGAGACACAAACAGGCATTGATAGTGGTTCTGACTCCTCTGTTCAGGGCTTACTTCCCTCCAACAGCTCGGGGCTGGATGATGGAGCAGAGCTGAAGGGAAACATGGTGGAGCTGCTGAGGAGGTCTATTCTCTACATCGAGCCTGTTGACCCCATCTACTGGTGTGGAGCACTGCGCAAGTGTGAGGGCAGGATCCTCCCCTGCCTAAGGGTGAGATGCTACATATCAAAGTTTGGTGTCTGGAAAAACTGTTACATGTCTTTGTCTTTCTTTTTGTATCCTAACAAATACACTGCTTAAATAAATTAAAGGAACACTTTGAAAAAACATCAGATCTCAATGGGAAAAAAATCATGCTGGATATCTATACTGATATGGACTGGGTAATGTGTTTGAAATGAAACAAAGCCACATCATTTGAAGGAAATGAAAAAGATCAACCTACAGGGGGCTGAATTCAAAGACACTCTGAAAATCAAAATGAAAACATGCAACAGGCTAGTCCATTTTGCAGAAATTTCAGTGCAGCAACTCAAAATTGTACTCAGTAGTTTGTATGGCCCCCATGTGCTGGTATGCATGCCTGACGTCAGGGCCATAATGTCCCAGAGGTGTTCTATTGGATTTGGGTCAGGCGAGCGTGGGGGCCAGTCAGTGGTTTCAATTCCTTCATTTTCCAAGAACTGCCTGCATACTCTCACCACATGAAGCTGTGCATTGTTGTGCACCAGGAGGAACCCAGGACCCACTGCACCAGCGTAGGGTCTGACAGTGGGTCCAAGGATTTCATCCTGATAGCTGATAGCAGTCAGGGTGCTGTTGCCTAGCCTGTAGAGGTCTGTGCATCCCTCCATGGATATGCCTCCCCAGACCATCACTGACCCACCACCGAACCTTTCACATCTGTCACGTGCTCAGGGTGAACCTGCGTTCATCTGTGAAAAGGACAGGGCTCCAGGGGTGGACATGCCAATCGGGCTCCATGGTGCGGGGAAGTGAGCACAGGGCCCTGAGGCCACCCTCGTGAAGTCTGCTTCTGATTGTTTGGTCAGAGACATTCACACCAGTGACCTGTTGGTCATGTTGTAGGGCTCTGGCAGTGCTTATCCTGTTCTTCCTTGCACAAAGGAGCAGATACCAATCCTGCTGATGGGTTAAGGACCTTCTACAGCCCTGTCCAGCCCTTCTAGCACAGTCTCCTGCAGTCTGCTCCATGTTCTTGGGACTGCTGAGAGACACAGCAAACCTTCTGGCAATGGCACATATTGATGTGCCATCCTGGAGGAGTTGTACTACCTGTGTAACCTCTGTGGGATCCAGGTAATCACCTCATGCTACCAGTAGTGACACTGACCCTAGCCAAATGCAAAACTAGTGAAAAAACAGTCAGAAAAGATGAGGAGGGAAAAAATGTCAGTGGCCTCCACCTGTAAAACCATTCCTGTTTTTGGGGGTTGTCTCATTGTTGCCCCTCTAGTGCACATGTTGTTAATTTAATTAACACCAAAGCAGCTGAAACTAACCTCCTCTGCTGCTTAAGTGACCAGATCAATATCCCAGAATTTTAACTGCCTTGATGCTGTACTCAGATTAAAAGGTGTTCCTTAAATTTTTTTTGAGCAGCATACATGTAGATAACATTTAAACAAAAGTGCACATGCAAATTCTTTTAATAGCTTTGTGAAAGTGGATTACTAGTTATGACACTTGATTGGGGTAAAGATTTCTATGAAACTTAGATTTCACACTAAATCTGCCTGCCACTAAAATAGTGTTAGTGTACTTGTTTTTTTACTGTGTGGTAGAACCATCTGATGATCATGGGGCTGCTGGTGTTCGAGGCCACTGTCCACCGTCACCAGCTCTACTTCCGTATCCATAACAGCCTGAAGCCTCCACCTTTCAGCATTATTTTCCAGGGCATCACCAGGCAGCACCTGGATCACGGCATCCTGCCATGCATCAAGTACTTCATCAACTTCTTTTTCTACAAATTTGGACTTGAGGTACTTTTTAAGGTTGTTTCTATGTCTATTTAATTTAGCCTGAACATATCTGACTTCCTACTATGTTCATACTGCTTGTTAGATCAGTTTAATTGTGGCAGTCAACGTGATTGGCCAGAGGATGGATTTCTACGCCCTGCTGCATTCCTGCACCTTATTAGCCATCCTGTCACGGCGACGCAGGAAGGCGATTGGTGAAGTGTGGTCCAAATACTGCGTGTTTACAGCAGGCCTGATGGTGCTGCAGTACCTGCTCTGCATCGGCATCCCTCCTGCTTTCTGTGTTGGTATGTAAATTTTTCACAATTTGTAGCATTTTTGCATCCGTACCCTGAAAAAAAAAGAAAATCCTGGTGTTCAGCTTGGCCACTGATATTTTTTAAATATTTGTAAAATACTAACTGGAGATAACAACTTTCATGTTCAACAAATAATAATTTTTATTATCTATTTAAATATGTTAATTTTAGAAGTAACAACATTACAGTTTCTGAGGGCCTAATGTGAGATTTTCTAAGATAAAAGTATTAGTTTAAAAGTATATAAAATAAATATAAAAATATATATTTATAAAAAGGTCAATCTTTGCTTTGCTCTTCATTCTGTTTGCTTGGTAGATTACCCCTGGAGAACAACTGTTCAGCCTTTGTCTTCTAATGTGATTAAATGGTTTTACCTGCCTGACTTTGCCATGAGACCCAATCCTTTATTCATATTCTGTAAGTTGATCTTCCTATTTTTTCCTTTGTTGCTCTTCTGAAATTCCTTTTGTCCATAAAACTTGTTTTCACTCCCATCTCTCTGCAGATGACTACCTCCTGCTGATCTGCTCGTCTCTGCAGTGGCAGGTGTTTGAGGAGGAGAACCGAGCAGCGGTGCGACTGATGGCTGGAGACAATGTTGAGATCAGTCGCAGTTTGGATCCTTGCTCCTTCAACCAATTCATACCTGTTGACAACTTCCTTCACTGCAGGTCAGAAATTCCAGCCTTGTGCTCAATTAATTATTATTATTATTTTTTTTTTGCATTATCTGGAGGACTACAAAGGAGTATTAGGGCCACATTGAGAAAAAAAAATTAAATTGTGCATTTTGAGAATAAAGTCAAAATTTCAAGAAAAAAGTCACAATACTATTTTGAGAAAAAAGTCAGAGATTAAAGTGGAGATTAAAGTTGTCGTTTCAAGTGAAACAACTGCCACGCCACATCTGCTGTACCCTCTACAAACTGTCTTGTGTAGATGTGTTAGTGAAACTACACTTTAGAATCGGTTTTAGTAACAAGGAAATTATTTCTCTTTCAGTACATAAACACAATGAAGTGATAAGTATGAGGACGTTAAAGAGATGGTGCAGAAAGCTGCATCGGCTCAGAAGGAAAAACTGCACAAACTGGCACTGGACAGATGCAAGGATATCGATGATTGCACCTTTGTGCAGTACAGAGGGGATATGATGAATCACAAGACACAATAAGACAGCTGATCAAGTTGTTTCATCTACCCAAGGCATTTTGAAGAGGATCTAGCAGCTGTGGTATTTGACTTGAAATTACAACTTTGACTTTTTTCTCGAAATAGTATTTTGACTTTTCTTTCAAAATTTTGACTTTATTCTCTAAATGCTTAATTTATTTATTTTTTCTCAATGTGGCCCTAATACTCCTTCATAGGAGGACTGACTTGTGAATGTTTCAATTTCTAGTATGTTCATAAATTGCTGTATGGTTGAAATGTCAGAATTTTTTTACATCTGTCAAAGTATACTCTGATAACATGTGATTTTTATTGTTTGGTTTATTTTCTTCTTATCTTTAACATGACTGACCCTGAATTTAGTGCTGATCAGAGCAGGATATAGCCTGAACTCCATAGTCTAGCACTCTCTTCAAACTACTTCCTGTACTGCAGGTTAAACTGCATATGGAGAGTTTGGGAGCTCAACACACTGGTTTGTGATGATTTTAGGAGCATTAAGGCTTGACTTAGATTATTATTTTTGTGTGTCTCATTTCCTGGAGCTTTTATTAATGGGATTTATTTCAGTCTTCCACAACAGTTTTTGCTTTCCACAACAAATTCTACTGACAATTTTTGGACAAAACCAAAATTTTCCGTGTGAGAGATATGGAATTAGTAAGTCATATACAAACATTAAAATACAGACAAGAACATTGTCTGCCTGCCAGCTTTTGTTTAACAAGTCTACATAAATATAACATTGCTTTTTGGTTTTCCTCTTCCTTTACTCTGCTATTGTTTGTGCATGTCAAAGGTTTACAAAGTTACAAACACTGAAGCAGTCTTTTCAGATCACACACACCCATAATCCTGAGTACTGAGTACACACACACACACACACACACACACACACACACACACACAGAGGAAAACATGGAAAAAGTTCAGTCTTTCCACCCACTTATGGCCATTTAACAATTTTGCAAAAAAGTTAAAAGTATCTGTCAGTCTGATTGATGGATCATGGTTGCGTCTGCAGTGATGCGGACGCTGCACCCATCTGTTGTGGTGAAGAGAGAACTGAGCATAAAAGCAAAGCTGTTGATTTACCGGTCGATCTACATCCCTGCCTTCACCTATGGTCATGAGCTCTGGGTAGCAACCAAAAGAATGTCATCGTGTGTGCAAGCTGTGGAAATGAGCTTCCTCTGAAGGATGGCTGGCCTCTCCCTTAGAGATAGGGTGAGGAGTGCAGTCATTTGGGAGGGGCTCAGAGTAGAGCCGCTACTGCTCCACATCGATAGGAACTAGGTTCGGGCCTCTGACTAGGATGCCTCCTGGGTGCCTTTTGGGTGAGGTGTTCCGGGCATGTACTACTGGGGGAAGCCCCAGGGTATACCCAAGGCATGCTGCAGAGATTAGATCTCTTGGCTGGCCTGGGAACGCTCTGTCTATCTATCCATCTATCTATCTACATACATACAGTATATATATATATATATATATATATATATATATATATATATATATATATATATATATATATATACACACACACACACACACATATATATATATAAACCTGTTCCCACAAAGCGTGTCCTCAGTCTGTCCAAAACAAAGAAATACATTCACTTTGGCAATGTCATAATTTCATGAACAGAACTTTTGGGTTATTCACATTGGCAGATGACTGATCGCCTGCTCAAAGGGAACATCCACGTCCTCCTTTTGAAAAGCACGTCTGCCAACTTAACTAATAAAGCTGTTGTCACACATGACTTTTGGCTGATGCTGGAAGAATGAAATTGGGAAATTGTCCTTTCTTACATGTATCACCCAGCAGGAGATGGTCCATGTCAGAGGCATTCTCACTTCTGGAAATATTTTCTCCTTCAGTCAAGGGAGCTGCCAGAATAGTGTGTGCAGCAGGCAGGATGCACGATTTTGACTCACTGCAAATTTACCAAGCAGACCATGTACTAAGGAGCTGGCAGGTTAAAGACCATTAAATATGTGGCTTGACTGATGAAGATTGAAGCACTCTTATTTTTACTCCTAATAACACCACATCATGTTCTGTCTGGTTGATGTGGATGAGTGATATCAGTCATGACCACAGGGAGCAACTGAGGCGTCACTTCCAGACAAAAGCCAAGTTTAGTGAAGAGCTTGTGATTTTTTATTAAACATGCAAACACACAAAAGCACAACACAAAAAAATAAATTCTCCCCTATCTGGTTACATCCATGTATTTATTCATTGCGAGTATTCGTATTCTTACCTTACTTAGGCCTGTAGTGTTCCCATGCTATAATCAGTCATTTTCTAAGGGTCTATTGAATGTCCTTTTTTCCTTGATCTGTTGAACAGCCTGGAAAATTGAAGTTTCAAAAGCACACTTTAACTCTGATTTCATTCCACAAGTTTACCCCGGATCACTGTGTTCTTGCAGGTTTCTTGGAAATCTGTACGGAAGAATCCACACTATAAAATCTCCATTTTCCCCAACCAAATTTGTGTGCAACTCTTGATAGCTACTGGCAAAAAACCTGAAATAAGACAACAAAATCTCTAAAAGTCCACGATTACCAGTTTCTAAAGGGTCGGGCCCCGCTTTACAGAGCTGTTGCTTAGTTAGAAGGCATGAAGAAAGTGCCAGATCTCAGGTGGTGAAGTACATGGTAGAACTGCAGGGCACAATGTGGAGGTGCGTAAGCAAAGATGAGAGCCGTTTGGCCAGTTGTGATGTTGTGTGACGTATTTCTGTACTTGGAGAGCTGGCTCGTGCTGACGCTGCACAGTCTGACAAATTTCTATTATTGAACACAGCCCCAGCATTTAACTTTACTTTTCCACCTTTTCTCCAGTGCTTATTTTTGGCACATTGCTTTATCACCAACTTTCAAGTCATGCTTTCTGTTTCACTTTTTCTGAGGTCTCCCAGTCACTAGAGTAGTGTACAGGTAGGGTCTGAACTCTATGACTCAGCAATTCTCTACCAAGGAACATTTTCACATTTAAACAAAACAGACATTTGAATTGTAAGAAGATTGTTCTTACCTGATGAGTCCTTTTAGATTCCAAACTGCATCCAGTCACCTCAGTGGCACTTATTATTAAGAGGATAGGCTTCTCTCTAGTTTAAAGACAATTAGTACACAAATACACAGGAAACCCTTTTGGTTAAGGTCAGTCTACTCACAAGTTTATTTATCATTAATGCATGTTATAGTAATGTATCCTTACTGTGGAGAGAAAGGAAGGGGTCCACTAACCATAATTTGGATATAGGCCTTGACTGTGGTTTATGATTTCATTCAAAAGGAGACTGAAAGCAGACACAAAATGAGCCAGACTGATAATAAATAAATGGAGCTTTAATAGAACTTACAAAGCAGGTAAATCCAACAGTATAACCCCTCTAACATTCAAAGAAGATGAAATGGAATAGCAAAACTCAGGGAGCAACTACAGCACAGAAGGGAGAGCAATAAAAAGGAGGGAGGTAATTTGACAGACAGAGGAAAGGCACACAGATTAAATACACAGCAGCAAGAAAGGTGAATAAGCAACAGCTGAAAGTCATACAAGCAGTAGGGCCAGAAGAGAAAAACAGGAAATAAAAGCACAGAAGTCACTATCCTTCAAAAATAAAATAGGAAGCTACACAGAGAAATAACGAGACACATAAAGCCCACAAACTCTTGGTTTGTAACTTCTGGAGATGAAACCACTTTAGCAAGATACCCAGACCTCCTGCTCTATTTTCATATTTTCCATAGCAATTTACATTTTTGAAATTAAAAGGCTTACAACTTATGTTTCATAGTGTAATTTCCACATCAAAAGCACCCCTGAGATGTGGAGCCTATATGAGCTCTGTCTCCCTTACTATTTTTAGGTCCAATTCAAAATGTTTAATCTGCCCCTATTTTTAGCTAATCCTACCTGATAATTGTACGTTTATCCAATCCTATTTAAATAGGTACCATTCACTTTCTTTTCCTATACTGCTTTCTATTCCTTTCAGTACCCTTAACTTACACCTCACCTCTCGATAGCCACAGCTCACTCTGTAGCCACACAAGTCACTCTCTTTCCACACAGGACACTCACAGGCCACAGAAATCGCTCCTTCACAAGTATCCAGCCAGCATACCTGCACTCTCTGTCTCTGAATCTCCAAGTCAGAAGTCTACAGGATGCAATTAGCAAGATGTAATAAAATGCAAATAGTTTCTAACAGATTGGAGTTTTTGGGCATTAAGTGTTTGTGTGTGCATTGTGAGGTAAACCACCACCACTACCACCACCACCACCAGAAAACGCACTTTCCTTAAAAGTGGCTGAGGAGGCGGTGTTTGCATTTTTCTTAATGGTTAAAATACAAAATCAATTATTGAATTCATTCTTTTGTCAAAACCTTTAACAATTTTCACCAAAATTTGGAGATCTTATTTACTCTTTTTGTAAAACTAAAAAGCATTCTTACTCAAACGTATTTTAAAAAAGCAATCAATTTTTCTTTCTCTTAATGAAAACACAGAAAAAGATTTTTTTTTAAATGTGAATAAGTTTTGGTGTTTTAAATACGTGCTTACATATTTTTCATAGCAATGCAAATAATGTGTTGGCAGCATGTTTTGCTTTCTTTTTAAAGGGAAGATGTCTTCTCCGTTTTGTCCTCAGGTGCTATCTTGACATGGCGAAGGTGTTTGTTTTCAGCTACTTCTTCTGGCTGGTTCTTTGCCTCATTTTCATCACTGGCACAACACGGATCAACATCTTCTGTCTTGGCTACCTGGTGGCCTGTTTCTACTTTATGTTGTTTGGAGGCAGCGTCCTGATGCAGCCGGTCAAGTACATCCTGCGGCTGTGGGACTGGCTTATTGGGTACACCTGCTTTGTGATCGCCATGAAGAATCTGCTGTCTGTAAGTTACCGCACCATTAAGAAGTTCACTAGTTGTGTATTTCCAAACCTTGCATTATTGATGAAAGCCTCTTTTTTTTGCCTTTCTCTCAGCTTGGTTCTTGTGCCTACCTGGACAGCCTGGTGAAGAACAGCTGCTGGTTAATTCAGGCCTTTAGCATGTTTTGCACCATCAAAGGTTATGACGTCCGTAAGTGTCTGTAGCAAGGATACCTGTCTTGTGTTTGTGCATGATGATGGGAGAAATTAATGTATTTCTGGTGGTATATGCACTCAAAGCCACTTCATTAGGTACACCTGTTCAACTGCTCATTAATGCAAATATCCAATCAGCCAGTCACATGGCAGCAGCTGAATGCATTTAGGCATGCAGACATGGCCAAGACAAAGTTCAAAGGGAGCATCAGAATGGGGAAGAAATGCGATTTAAATGACTTTCAATGTGGCGTGGTTATTGACCAGTCACACTGGCTGGTCAGAAACTACTGAACCACTGGTATTTTCGCACACAACCATCTCTAGGGTTTATAGAGAATAGTCTCAAAAAGAGAAAGTATCCAGTGAGTGGCAGTTCTCTGGATGAAAATGCCTCCCTGAGGTCAGAGGTCAGGGGAGAATGGGCAGACTGCTTCAAGCTGAAAGGAAGGCAACAGTAACTTTTAAAAAAAAAACACTCATTACAACCAAGATATGCAGAAGAGCATCTTTGAACACAACATGTCAGACCCTGAAGCAGATGGGCTACAGCAGCAGAAGACCACACCGGGTACCATTTCTCTCAACTAAGAACAGGAAACTGAGGCTACAGTTTGCATGGGATCACCAAAATTGGCCAATAGATGATTGGAAAAATGTTTTCTGCTGTTATACTCAGACAATAGAGACAACAGAAAAAATAAAACTCAGAGAATACAAGCCTGAAAGTTAAAATAATCTGATAGCAGGAGAGTGAATTATGCACTGGGGTGAGTGATTTAACTATTTGAACATTATTTGCACAAATAGTGAAAGTAGAATTAAATGAAGTGTGTGAGAAAGATACAAAAATACAATAGATATATTTTAAACAGGAGTAATAAGGGGAGTACATGACTCTGTGCCAATTGACAATTATGACAATACTGTGAAAAGCTGCATGTAGTTGAACAGTTAAAATCTGTGTTACAGTCAGTCTTATTGTTTTGGTTGAGGTTAGAAAACATGTCACATTTGAAGATCTTAATATTAAAAGTGAAGTTATTTTTCTAGTATATGGAGGAATCAGTAAACAGGAAACTGGCTGTTTCTGTCCTCTGCTGTAAACTATTAAAACATATTTCAAAAACAACAACAAACCATTGTTTTCTACTCTGTGTGCCTTCAGCTGATCCTGATGATGAATGTGAGCTGCCGGTGGGTGAAGCCGGCATCGTTTGGGATGCGATCTGTTTCACTGTCCTTTTGGCTCAAAGGAGAGTCTTCCTCAGCTACTACTTCCTCTATGTGGTGTCTGACCTCAAGTCTTCTAAGATATTGGCCTCTAGGTCTGTGCTCCATTCTCAAGTTTACTGTAGGTCCATAACATACAGTACTTTTAAAACTTTTAAAAACCTGCTGTGAATTTACTGAAAGACTGTCAAGACTATGCTAGAAACCTGGTGCTACAGTTTGTTTCTTCTGTTGTTTTCTTGTAGTTAGTTTACACAACACAGTTTGCAATGCTAGGATGGATATAGTAGCTGTAAAAAGACATCACTAATCTCTAGGGTCAGTCATAAGTTAGCAACAGTTAATTTCTCTGTCTCATCTCTCTATCCCTCAAAGGGGTGCTGAATTGTTTGAGGCCAAAGTGAAAAAACAGGTAGCTGCCCGACTGGAGATGGAGAAGAAATCAGTGGAGACACTGAAGAAACAGTAAGAACCCTTACACTAAAACCATTAGTAATGGATCTAGTTTACAGTGAGGACCATCTCACTTCCCCTCTTTCTGAACAGTAAATTATCAACTAACCTTTCAATCTTCTTCCTTTAGGATGGAGAAGATCAAATCTAAACAGAAGAGTCGACCTGCTCCAGCAGCAGGACCTTCTGCTGATCAGGAGCAGGTGACACCTGGTAACACAAGTGACTCTTTTCAGTTTCTAATTTTAGCTAGGAGCGCAGGCCAAATTCATACACTAAGAGTATGATGCAGGATCTTTTTTTGGGGGGGGTCAGCAAATATCAGCAATACGTAAACAAAATGAACTGTGTATTCCAGGTGATGATGAGAACGCAAAGAGAGATGCAGGAAAATGGTGGAAGCCTTGGGTCTCTCAGCCTGGAGGTGAGCAGCAGCATTAAACAATGTAAACATGTTTGACAAGGAGAATATTGGCAGGGGCAAGAATGAAGACAATGCTGTTTCCTAACATTGGATTACGTGTTTCATTTCTTTTCTCAAAGTAGTCCTTCATGTCAGAGAGATGTTCTTAACCCAACAGTAAATGCAGCACTATGATTTTGGCCACTGGTTTGCTTCTTTAGAGCAGGTTTGCGTGTGGATGTAGTTTTGACACTGCTCTGTTTAACACAGTGGAAAACAACTGTGGCTACCACCTGTTTGAGAGTGACAGTGAGGAGGAGGAAGAGGAAGTTCCTGAGAAGAAAGGGAAGAGGAACCACCAAAGAAGAAATCTGCTTTTCAGGTTAGAGGCAGAATCAGCCCTGAATCCCAAACTACATTTAACACATTTCCCCTTGAAAATGAAAATATTGAGTTTCATAAATGTGCTAAACAATCTCCTCTTGTAACATCAGTAGATATGATCTTTGTATCTTTGTCTTTAACATCCAGCTGGCCTATGAGGCCTGGGTCACGGAGCTCCAAGAAAGCCCTGAAGGACCTGAAGAAGGAGGAGCAAAAAATGAAGAGAGGGGATCAGAAGAAAGCAAAGAGAGAGCTGCAGAGGCAGCAAGGTGAGCAAGCAACATGGTGGTATGAGGTCATTTTAGTCACTGAAATAACTTCGATTAAACCCTAGGTCTTACTTTATATTTATGTCTTTACAGTTTGTTGTAGATGGAGCTAGAGGCAGGAGTAATGCTAGAGTCACAAGATTATATTATTACATGTAGGTGCTGTTTTCATGCCAAAAGTGACAAACATGGAAAGGTACATTAATTCTAATTTTATTTAAATATTTTTCATGGATTTTTAGTTGTGTTGTGTTAAGAGGGGAGACAATGGCATGTTAGGAAGGTAATGTCAGTAAAAGAAAGCAGCAGTTATCCACCTGCACCATTTAAAGTCTTGACATAGTTTTTGTTTGGTTAAAGAAAAAATTGATACACAAATAGAGGTCAGTAATTCACTAACAAATGCTTGGCACTGTGTACATCACTTCAAATTTAATGCTAACCTGGATGTAGTAGCTCTTAAAGACATCCTAACTGTAAATAATCTGTTCTCCAGGCATTGAT
The DNA here is from genome assembly GCA_024447675.2 of Pterophyllum scalare. Lineage (NCBI taxonomy): Eukaryota > Metazoa > Chordata > Actinopteri > Cichliformes > Cichlidae > Pterophyllum > Pterophyllum scalare. The sequence goes on along the minus strand of JAMQGT020007486.1, from coordinate 536 downwards.
AGAGCAAAGTATAGTAGAGATGAACCAGATGAAAGTGTTGTGGAGGAGGAGAGGAAATGACTTCTAAGAGACTGGAATGCTCTATGTCCGAATGACCTTCTGCTTGTTGTTGCAGTACAATCATTAACCTTCACTCATACACACACATTAGTAGTTTGTGGTACAGCTCCCACACTCTCATACTGGTCACTGAAAATTCCAACATGGCACCTCATGGCGAAGAACTCTCTGAGAAGAATATAAAAGACGAATTGTTGCACTAATGAAGATGGCCAAGGCTACAAGAAGATTGCATGGGTTACTTCGATCCATGTCCTATGAGTGTGATGAGCCAAGATTGAATTCCTTTGGTTGGGATGGATTCTCAAGCATGTGTGGCGGCGATCATTTGGAGTACAAAGATGAGTGTGTCATGCATACCATCAAGCATGGTGGTGGGAATGCCATGGTCTGGGGCTGCATGAGTGCAGCAGTATGGGGAGTTACATTTCATTGAGGGACACATGAAACTGAATGAGTTTTGTGTCTAGCAATAC